>JAMZEH010000012.1:3281336-3428836 GCA_024699665.1 Ostrea denselamellosa
CTGTACATCCAAACATTATAGGAATTGCGAATTTCGTTATGGTTTAAAATATGTGGGACACAGTTACCCTATATATTCAGAAAATGTGAGCCTCGACAAAACCTAACTATTCCAAAGAATCTTCTTGTGAAAAAAAAAGTACCATTTTCTACTATAAAGAGATATCATTTTCATATTTTTGGACATTATTTTAACATGATAAATATCTAAAATAAGAGATAACTACATGTATAGATTTAAGATACATTAATCCAGACGACACGTGCCTTGGTGTGTGGGTAGATAGGAGTAATCAACCCATTTGAGCACGTGCTAATTTGCGTAAATGCCGAAATCGTGTATACAAGAATTTAAACGTTTTCCGATGTGATGTCAAATCTAAACGTAAAAAAACAAAAACAAAACAAAAATAAAAAAAAAAAAAAAAAAAAAAAAGGTGGAAGGAACTTTTTGCGTATATTTCACTTCCATTTAAGATCGTCTGTTGCCCTTTTTAAGTTCTTCAACTGATACCTGGTCATGTGTTGGTTAGGTCCGTGGTCAACCAATCCCCGTATAGTCACGAGTAGACCGAACAGTCAAGAACTGCATAATATCAGCGCCTTCACCCGCATGCATTAAGTTTAAGTGATCTAGCCCAGTGTACCGTATAACGAGTATTTTCTGCTGTTGGAAGTTTTTGCGATTCGATCCATAAATGCTAGCAAATTATATTATGCGTTTCCAATTTCTGCAGTTGCATATAATAACAAATAATCAGGTCCACATCATATTCGCACAAGGCCTTACTCTGTTCCATGGGGAGTTCTGAACACGTTATTTGAAGAAGCCAAAGCCAGTCTTTACTTGGATTTTTCAACACGAGAATAAAGATTGAATTCTAAGGTCATGGATGTTGCTCATCACAGGCTCGTAAACAACGATGCAGGTTATGGATGGTATTCCTTCCGAATCATGTCGCCAGTTCCTTAAACTCAAATTTACTAACAAAGGAATAGATGTCGTCAACACCAGTAACATTCTTTGTCATATAATAATTCAGTGTTGTATTCCAGATTTGAAGTCTACACCCTGTATTTCTCATAAATTCCACTATTGCATCCAAACTTTATAATTACAAGCAAACTTTGCAGTGCCTAGATACAGACCATTTTATACATAATCCACCTACGTGTTCTTATTCTTCGTTTTCTACAATAGTTCAGCTGGACATGTTAATACTGGTAATGTTGATATAGTGGAAACTGAGGACCTGGAATCACTTATTTTAAAAGGTCCTAAATTCAGAGAATTGACCACAAAACTTCATCTCTATTATAAATTCTGTCTAAGAATGACGATGAACTAGATATAAGAAAGAAAAACATGATACTGTCAGAATGGATAAAAAGTAAAAGAGAAATATTAAAATCCCGTATAAGACAAAACTAAAGTGCGTACCATCTGTCTTTCTGTGTTAGTAAATCAGAAGTGATTAAAGAATTCGATAGGTTACATGAAAAATATGTTTTGATTCCAGATGACAAACCTTGTAACAACGCCGTGTTTGTTTGTAAGGCTCCTCTTTACAAGTGCATTTTTAAAAGAACTTGGCATTAATTCCACACTTGGGAATGGTACTTATACTTCAAATGCCCTTTCAAAACACGAAATTCTTCAAAACTATATGTTTAAGTTTTAGACACATTTAATATCCCAGTCAAGAGGATGATTGGATATGAGTTACCGTATCTATACTGGATTCCAAAACTTCACAAAAAACCCTTACAAACAAAGACACATTGCTGGATCCAGTAAATGTTCTACCAAACCCCTATCTGCTCCTCACGAAAATGTTCACAGCTGTGAAGGAGAAACCTCAAACGTGTTGTGCCATAACATATGCCAGAAGTGGTGTAAATCAAATGTGGATTCTTAAACATTCTAAAGAACGTTTGGCAATTTGAAATCGCAAAACGTTTCTCAAATCAAACACATCAAACCGCATGGCTTTTCAACACTTTACAAGACCATTCCTCACAGTAAATTAAAGCATGGCTTTTGACATCGTAAACAGCTGCTTCGTCAACAAAAATGGAAAAAGAAAATATTCATATCTAGTGAACACCAATCTTATTTCACCCACAAAGTACTCTGAAGTTGAAATTAAAAAGATGCTGGAGTACCTTTATAGTGTTTGGGCAGGAATTGTGCTATTTTGCTAACTGACCCGTTTTTATACTCTTAGTAGACAGAATTTATTCAAAAGCTTCTATATGAGAAAAAAAAAATCTCTTGCTGTGGCCTTCAACTCGACATTTAGATATATCGACGGCGTTTTATCTATCAACAATAACCATTTTCATTCATATGTTGATTCGATATATCCAGTGAGCACTGAATAAAAGACACAGCAGAGTCCTCCACATCTGCTTCGTACTTCGATATTTTATTGAAAATAGATGTCAACGGAAAATTAGCAACTCAACTTTATGACAAAAGGATGATTTCGGTTTCTCCATCGCCAAATTCCCATTTTTATGTAGAATATTCCATTATCATCTGCATATGGTGTTTATATCTCTCAACTACGCGATCCGACTTTTCTCCCCACGTGTAAGGTCATGTGCTACAATGTTTGGTCGTATCTCAGTTGTAACTACTCGACCATTTCCGCAAGCGAAACTTAACTAATAATTATCTGTCTCTTGCGGAAATGGCCGAGTTTTGGTTTGGTCTTATCTATGTTACAGTAAATTCGTGAAACCAGGGATATCATGAAATCCCTGAAATGTTTAGTAAGTTCGCGTAATCACTGTTTCACCTAGGGAATTCATGAATTTACTGAAATGTTCAGGGATTTCACGAAATCACTAAAATATCTGAGAAACATTACGCTAATTTACTGGTCATCAGTAAATTTGTGTAATTTGGCAAGTACATGCTGTATTTGGCTGTTGAACTTTTCTGCTGCCTATTAGTTAATGTCTAACACTTCTAAGTGTTTAACAACCACTGGACTGCCAGCTGACAAGAAGTCACCAATAAAAAAAAAGTTTAGATGTTTTGACAGTGAATTAGTGAACTTCAAGTCACTTCTAGTTGTTTCACAAACGTTGAACTGCCAGCTGAGAAGAAGTCACCAATAAAAAAAAAGTTTAGATGTTTTGTCAGTTAATTGGTAGAGTTTCAATTCTTATTCAAAAGCAAACATGTCTTCCGACCGGATAGAATCTGCCTTCAAATCGCAGTTGTTTGAATGGTATGAGGAAAATAAAAAGTATCTTATACCAAAGGATGAATATTATAACACTGTGGAAAGCGTTAAAGCAGCTGCTGCTAGTGGTCAGAAGAAAACCAGGAATGACTATTATCTTCTGGGAAAGTAAGTTGTTGCAACTTTGGTGTTAATATTGTTTGCTTAACGTGTACATGGTTGCGTATAAGACATGCACATAATTTGTCGCTGATATTGAAAATATTAAATTAGTGTCGCATACATGTACGTCAAGATCAGCCTTGCTATTTACAGGTACTAGGTCCTCCAGTGTGGTGATGTAGAGAAACTTATAAAGAAGCGCAATTCCGCCAGTGCTACAGATTCACGCCTCTACTATGTGACAATTGAGGATACTTTTGACATCATCAAGCGTGCTCATATAGCTACAGGGCACGGAGGGCATGACCGAATGATTAAAGAAATACAACGCAAATATGCAAATATCACTACCAAAGCTATGGAGCTATTCAAGTCTCTCTGTGAGGAGTGTCAAAAGAAAAGGAAAAAGATGTCTCGGTTTCCCTGCGTGCGGCCGTCATAGCACAATCTTCCTCTGGTGGCCAAGGTTTTGCCAAATGCAACTGCAGTGGAGCAAAGAAGTGCCAGACAAATAGATGTAAATGCTTCAAGGCAAAGCTGCAGTGTAACTCTCGATGCCATAGCAGTCTGACGTGCACAAATAAGTAGCGCATCATACACATGATTGTAACTTGTTGGAAATTAATGTATGTTTCCATTATTGTGAATAAATGTGATACTTCCCATATTACAGTATTGAACAATTGAAGCTATATTCAACTCTAAAAAATACTTCAGTGATTTCACGAAATTACTGGAGGCTCTAGGATTATTGTGTCCCCCCTCAGAATGGAGGTGTAAGGGTACCACCTTTTCAATGTAGAAATGCTAATGATAATTCCGTGTGAATGAGCTACTATTGCTAAAATTTCTTTTTTGCTTAATCTCGATTGGAAATGTAGCTTTATTAATTGTTTGGATCGAGTGTCTTCACAATACACTATAACATAATGGTCAAGCGTTCACGGCCCTTCCAATTGTTACTCTCGCGTTATAGCGCCCTCCGATTCCGCGTTGATATGCTCTGGTATCGCATAAACACGCCTTTGTAACGCGATATTATGCCTTTGATTTGCTTTGATATGCTTTTCATTCGCGTTTTCTCGTTATTGTGCTATTTACTCATGCTATTATGCCTTTGTTTCGCATTCACACGCCTTTATTTCACGTTATTACACCTTTCATTCGCGTTATTAAGCTTTTGCACGTTATTACGCCTGTCATTCGCGTTATTAAGCTTTTGCACGTTATTACGCCTGTCATTCGCGTTATTAAGCTTTTGCACGTTATTACACCTTTCATTCGCGTTATTACGCCTTTGTTATGAATTATTACGCCTTTTAAATCCACGTTATTACGCCTTTGTTTTGTGTTATCACGTCTTTCATTTTTTTTTTCAACCACTTTTGACGTAGCTCCATGAACTACGACACGATTTCCTTTTCTGTATGTAGTTACATGAAAACATCTCTGGGTCATTACTTCACACGGTCATTATTCTTATATAACAGCTAAACGTGAGGAAGTAGTTTGCTGGAAAATAGTATACACATTATCACGTTCGCCATTGCTTGATTTGCGTGATCAAGAGAGAGACTCTACAACAGTACTAGAAAAGCTGACTCTCTACTGAGACAGTATAAGTTCCCTGTACTACACTCCCAACTCCCCTGCTCAGGGAAGCGTCGTCCCGAAGCTTAGCCCCCCCCCCAGTAGATCCTACAAAATAACTGCAGAGCAGTTTCCGGTATTATATTTGGATTGATTGTATATTGTTTTACGTCTCGCTTGAGAATATTTCACTCCTATGGAGACGTCGGTATTATATTGGAGCTTTGATTTCTTACATTGGTTGATTGATTGTTTGTTTGTTTTACGTCCCGTCGAGAATTTTTCACTCACATTGAGATGTCACCAGTTGTAGGTGAAGTACCACAAATTTAGACCTATACTTAGCGCTCAGGGCCGTAGCAATGAGGGTTCTTTAACATGTCAACGCCTACCGTGACACGGGACCTCTGTTTTTAAGGTCATATCCGAAAGACCCGTGATTCTCACTTCTAAATGCCGAACGTTTGGCGAAGGAGCAATCACTACCTATTTCTTGGTCTTAGGTTTGACGCGGTCATGGCACGAGCGGGACTCGAACTCACGACCTCCCGGTTACGAAGCGAACGCTCTAACCACTGAGCTACCGCGACCGGTTATCTTACCATTTCATGATAATAAACATAATTTGCAATATTTGTTTAAATAGTTGGTACAACGTAAATAATGTAGTTTTCCCGCGTTTCGAAAAATAGCGGAAAAGCGTTGTATGACAGGAAAATATTCGAATGCCTATACGCAGTAATACAAGACGTGGTCATAGAAAGGCTTATATAAAGTATCGTTGTCATGAGTAAGGTCATTCTAAGCAAGTTTTACTAAGCACACGTAGGACGGATTTTTTTCTAATCAACGGACTGCATGGATACTAAAAATGACGAATTATTGCGGTAAGTGTCTAAAATAATGGACTCTACACTATCTCCTTTCGAGCAAAAAATATCGAAACAACAGCGTCAGCAACATGAACAGCAGCACGTTACGCTGTCGGCAGCGAATGACACGACTACCGTTTTTAAGCTCAGTATGAGTTCAACAACAGCGTTAGAGAGAAATTAATAGAAGCTAACACTAGTATTAGGAGACTTGAAAACAACTTTCAACAGCATATCATCATGTATCAGCGACAAAAATTAATCAAATCAAGTGATTCTTCTAAAACGGGTTGGACATCCGTTCAGGAATATACGCAGCACAAATCAGCGTCCAACGAGGAGGATGAAAAACTCATTTTCAAAACCGAAATCAGAGTTGAAAAGAAGTTAAATGTTTTATGCATGGTTTTCCTTTTTTTGTTTAAGTCTAAATAAGTACCTTAAATGCCTTGTAGTGTAATTGCTATAACGTTATTTAACGCCAGCTGCCTGACAAGCTTGCCTGGCTTACACCTAAGTACGTGCAAGCCTATAAGCAGGCCTTCAGTTATGACGTAATTAAAGGTAGATCGTCCCCTTCCTATCAAATCCTTAAAACGTGTGATGTACGCTATCGAACGGACTGTCAATTTTCCCATAATCCAATCTCATCTTCGCAAACCAAGTATCCAATTCAGTTACTCTCGAGAGATGAGAGCTTGTGAAGATGGGTCAATCCCACCATTACAACGTTATGCCATACTTAAAAGTCACTTTCCAACATATTCCACAAAGTGGATTTTCTACATGAACGTCATAATTTGAAGCTCCTTTCCATTAAACGTATATGCATGTTCTATAGGTTGGACCTTCAATCATGTCATAATCAAAAGTTGTGTATGATACAGAGCCGACCTTCAATTATTATATAAGTCCCCTAACCCTCTGTACAATGTTTACTATTACAATTATACAATTATTCATGTATTTCAGGGCAGAACACTACAAAGTCCCCCTGTCTATGGATGTACATGTCCCCCTGTCTATGGATGTACATGTCCCCCTGTCTATGGATGACAGGTCCCCCTGTCTATGGATGTACATGTCCCCCTGTCTATGGATGTACAGGTCCCCCTGTCTATGGATGTACATGTCCCCCTGTCTATGGATGTACAGGTCCCCCTGTCTATGGATGTACAGGTCCCCCTGTCTATGGATGTACATGTCCCCCTGTCTATGGATGTACAGGTCCCCCTGTCTATGGATGTACATGTCCCCCTGTCTATGGATGTACATGTCCCCCTGTCTATGGATGTACAGGTCCCCCTGTCTATGGATGTACATGTCCCCCTGTCTATGGATGTACATGTCCCCCTGTCTATGGATGTACAGGTCCCCCTGTCTATGGATGTACAGGTCCCCCTGTCTATGGATGTACAAGGTCCCCCTGTCTATGGATGTACATGTCCCCCTGTCTATGGATGTACATGTCCCCCTGTCTATGGATGTACAGGTCCCCCTGTCTATGGATATACAGGTCCCCCTGTCTATGGATGTACAGGTCCCCCTGTCTATGGATGTACAGGTCCCCCTGTCTATGGATGTACAGGTCCCCCTGTCTATGGATGTACAGGTCCCCCTGTCTATGGATGTACATGTCCCCCTGTCTATGGATGTACATGTCCCCCTGTCTATGGATGTACAGGTCCCCCTGTCTATGGATGTACAGGTCCCCCTGTCTATGGATGTACATGTCCCCCTGTCTATGGATGTACAGGTCCCCCTGTCTATGGATGTACAGGTCCCCCTGTCTATGGATGTACAGGTCCCCCTGTCTATGGATGTACAGGTCCCCCTGTCTATGGATGTACAGGTCCCCCTGTCTATGGATGTACAGGTCCCCCTGTCTATGGATGTACAGGTCCCCCTGTCTATGGATGTACATGTCCCCCTGTCTATGGATGTACATGTCCCCCTGTCTATGGATGTACATGTATTTTTACATGCTTCTGATAGTCTAGGCTCATTTCCAAATAATCATGTTATATATTTGATAATGTTTTATACATTAATGAAATAAAAATCATGAATTTCACTTAAAACCTTAGTACTTAGTATAACGCCAATCAGTAGTTCAAACCACAGGCAATGATATCGCTTGGGTTCCAATTTACTATATATTAAAGAGTACTCTTTAAAACTAAATTCGAATTAAGCGACATAATTGCCTGCGGTTCAAACAGACCTACGGTGTCTATTAATGTATCTATTCAGGCACATTCAATTGTGTGCTGAAATGAAAAGGTGTGAGAAACCGGCTAATATATATAGGTGTTGAAAGGAGACAGAGAAGAGTGGAGAGCACAATGTAGCATAGTTTTCCTATGCCATTTTTAGAATCGCACCATTTCACATCACGACAAAGTATCTCAGATTCCTGGCGCGTTGCATATACTTTATCATAGATAATTTTTTTTTTGGACTTTCTATTGCGCTACTGTCCAATATGATTATGGGGACGACTACCTCTGGACTGTTCCTGCGAACAATTACTTATCCTCTCCTTGCCCCAGAGGACACATGAGGCCGTCCAACAAAGAACGCCATTTACGGCGGTCACTGGCAACGACTGCCCATCCCTCCAACTTCATCCTAGTTCTTCTCTTTCTCTCTCAAAAGTACGCCTCCAGGTGCTCCTTGACCTTCCTCTTTTTTCTCTTTCCCTCCGGGGCCCATGTAAGTGCTGTACTTATATATGAGCTAGTATCTCTTCGGAGGATGTGGCCTATCCATCGTCATCGCCTTCTTTTAATCATTCTTGATAGAAGTATGGCTCTCGCTCTCTCATATAGTTGTTGGCTTAATACCTTATCGGGCCAGTGTATTTTTAAGATTCTTCTAAGGCACTTTCTTCATAATTCAGACCCATACAGCAACACGGATATAACATTTGTGTTAATGATCTGTTTCAGTTTCTCCTGTCTTGTCCATTGTGACACCCAGGTATAGGAAGGTTTCGACATCTTCTACCTCATGGTTATTCTAACAGATGGTATCATTCTTTTTCTCGTTGATTCTCATGCTTTTTGTCTCTTTTTACATTAATTTTCAAACCTGTATAACTAGCGACGTCATTTAATCTGTTGGTCTCTCTATTGTCAGATCTCCTTTCTTATGTATTTTGACTATGAGCGATCTCCCCATTTTGTCGGTATTTCCTGCTCGATGATGATTCTATTGAATTGTTCTGTTAGTTTTGATGTCGTGCTTGTGATACTCTCTTTTAGTAGTTCAGGGCTTTTTCTGTTCTTCATTTTATGGATTGCTTTCTTAACCCCCTCTTCTTTTACTGTGTCAATCTCGGTGATCCTGTTCTCTTGGTAAATGCAGGTAATTCTGTTGCTTCTGATGGAACATTTGAACCTCTTCGAAAATGCTCTCTCCATCTCTCAAATATCTTTCTGTCCTCAATGAGTAGTCCACCATCTTTGGATCGTATGCCGCTTGTTTTGTTTCCTTTTTTCACACAGAGCTGCTTGGTCAGTTGGTAAACTTCGCTCAGGTGGTTCAAGTTTGCTGCCTTTTCTGCCTGGCTTGCTATATCCTCCAGGTTTCTCCTTTTATCAGCTTTTGCTCTTTTTTAACTTCTTTGTCTTTTGTTTTATATTCTTCTCTCTTATTATCCCTTATTATTTTTCAATTTAATCTACTTATTTCTTCCTTTATCTTCCTTCTTTCATATATGACCCTGTATGTTTCAGCAGTAAGACAGTCTTTGTGTTTTCTTTTCCTTACTCCTAAGATCCTTTCTGCTGTTTCGTTATATACTTCTTTGACATGGGTCCAGAGTACAAGATGGTGTCTCCAGAGCTTGTCTTTAATTCACCAAAGCCTGTCCATCTTACTCCACTTAGCCCCATTATTTTCATTTTATATCTAAACTCTCTTTTGATGTTAGCTGCTTTACCAATCTGGAACACTGTTCTCGCATTCCCACACCCAATCTTGTTAATGTTCTTTAGTTTCATTATGGATGGCATCTGCGTTCCTGTCAAGCCAATAGGGTCCTTTCGGCTTTTTCTAATTACCGTCACACTCTCGGAGTCCCAATAAAGCTAATCTTGATCAGGAATCTCGCATGTCACACTTGCCTTTTCTTCAGTGGTACTAAATGTTGTAACGGTTTCCGTAATAGTCTGTTTTGTATGGGAAAAGGTGATTGGCCTCAAGTCCAACCTCCAGGTTCATGTCTGAGGGGCCGACATAGTAGTTGATAACAATTTCCTATTAAACCCGGATTGTGATCAGAGTTTTCTCTCCTAGATGAGCTGTCTTCCAAGGCTTTCGAGTCTCATCTTCCCGTGCGCATTTGTGAAGTTAGCCTGGGCTATATGGTGCCAAGTATCCGTTTGCTTTCACGTGGAGGCATCACATAGGACTTGTTGTGGAGAGGCTATGTTCTGGCAGAGGAAGACTTACAAATACCTTCACTTTTCGCGTTGATGCTAGCAAAAGGATGGAGGATGAAAGCGAGAGGTGACAAGCACACAAACACTAACAACAAAACACTAGACGCATCACACAACATTTAGCAGGCTGTTCCCGCGAGCAATGCACTGATACATATAACCAAGGTGTGAAGACCCAATGTTACCATGAACCAACTGTGGACTGGGAAGGTCTCGCGTATACAAGCACTACAAATACAATGATACATAGTTTCATGTTAGGTTTTCTGAGTAAATTCATGTTTTTCTGCACCCCCGGTGGCCTTAGAGGCGAGGCAAAAATTGACCAATTTTCAAAACTCTTCTTCTCTACAACCGCTCACTTGTAAGAAAAACTAAATGCATAGTGATGTAGAACAAGAAGGCTTCAACCAAAATTATAAATTTCATCTTCTTTAAACTTTTTAATTACAAATAAACTTTACAGTGACTAGATATAGGCCAATTTATACATAAGCTACCTAGGTGTTCTTGTTCTTCGTCTTTTTTCATCTATAGTCCACTCAGAGATGTTCTTGCTGGTGATGTTTATATTGCTAAAATCACTTATTTTAAAATATCTTACATTCAGAAAGCCTCTGTCTTTCAATTGGTGACAGAACGTCATCTCTATCATGACGATGGGCTAAATATGAAAAAGAAGAGCTTAATACCTCGACATGGATAAAAATGCAAGAGGAATATTAAACTCGCGTATTAGACGCATCAAAACTAAAATGCGAACAATCTATCCTTCTGTGTTTAGTAAATCAGAAATGATAAAGAATTAGAGAGGTTACATGAGTAATACGTACTGGTTCCATCTGATAAAGCTTGTAATAACATCGTTTTTGTGAGGCTCATTATTACAGGTGTATTTTAAATGAACTAGGCACTAAATCCACTTTTGTTAATCCTACTCATCTTTCAAAAAATGAAATTCTTCAAAATGATGCTTCAGCTTTAACCACATTTAATATTGCAGTCAATGGGACGAATGGATATGAGTTGACGTACCTATACTGGATTCTTGAACTTTAAAAAACCGTTACAAAGATACCCGTACATTACTGAATCCAGTAAATGTTCTACCAAACCTCCAGCTTAGCTCCTCAGGAAAATATTAACTGCTGTGAAGAAGAAAGTTCAAACGTATTGTGCCATAACATATGCCATAAGAGGTGTAAATCAAACGTGGATTCTAAAAGAACTTAGTAAATTTGAAATCACAAAACTTTTCTCAAACAACAACAACATCAAAACGGCTATTCCTCATGATAAATTAAAGACTAGACTTTCATTGATAGTTCCTTCGTCAAGAACAATGGAAAAAGGAAGCATTAATATGTAGTGAACAGTCATTCAGAAAATGACGTTGTTAAAGACCACTCTGATTCTACGAACACGTAGTATAAAGATGATGTTAGCTGACCTGTTTTTATATTCTAATGCAAAATTTATTCAAAAGCTTCTACATGAGAAAAAATCTCTTGCTGTGGCCTTCAACTCGACATTTAGGTATAATGAAGATGCTTTATCTATCAGTAATACTCATTTCCATTCACATGTCAATTCGATATATATCCCAGCCCCGTGATGATCCGGGTTAGAATAGGTCCTTAGTACCCCCTGCTTGTCGTACGAGGCGACTGAATGGGTTGTTCTTCGTATGAGACCGCAAAAACCGAGGGCCCGTGTCACAGCAGGTGTGGCACGATAAAGATCCCTCCCTGCTCAAAGGCCCTGAGCGTCGAGCAATGGTGACGTCTCCATATGAGTGAAAAATTCTCGAGCGGGACGTTAAACTATATATAATCAATCAATCTATCTTGTAGTCTGACGTGATGTCCATAGAATAAACTGATTCGCAAGATGACGTCACCGGAAGACGGATATGGAAATGAGGCCCTTCCTACTTTCTCTATTTCTTAATCATTTTGCCCATGGAAGGGGGCATTACCTCCAAATGCCTTTTACCAGGGTAGGTTGGATTTGACCCAGTGGTTCTCGGGGAGAAATTTGAACAAATAGATGAGGGACAACAGAAAGACAGGCGATGCTTAATCTTTTCTCCAGAAAAGCTCATAGTAAATTGTTATGACACGCGAGTGAGGGATTCTCGAGCGGGACATTAAACAATAAAAAACAATTAATCGATATATCCCAGAGAAATCAAAATATAAAAGGCAGTACAGAGTCTTCCACATTTGCTTCGTACTTAGATATTTCATTGAACATAGGTGTTAACGGAAAACTAACAACTCAACTTTATGCAGCAATATTCCATTATCACCTGCATATGATGTTTACGTCTCTCAACTGATTCTGTACACAAGAGCGTATTTTGCGTATGATCAGTTTTTAAATCTAGACAGGCTACTGACAAACAAATTAATGGTTCAGGGGTTTCATCAGTCTCGTTTGAAGCCAACATTTCGCAAATAATATGGTCGTTACAACGATCTAGTTTGCCATCACAGCTTGTCATTGGGTCAAATGCTGTCTGACGTGTATAATATCAATTATCAAACCGTTCTTTACATACTGATTTTGACTACGTATTACTTTGTTTACTCTTTCACGATATAGGGCTCACGGCGGGTGTGACCGGTCGAAAGGGGATGCTTCCTCCTCCTAGGCACCCACCTCTGATATATCCAGAGGTCCGTGTTTTTCCAACTTTTAATGTTGTATTCCTTATAGGAGTTATGAGATTGATCGCTGTTCGTTATCTTCACCCTTTCATGTTACTGATGCTAAAATGAAACTAAATGGATATTTAGAATCAGCAAGTAGCCCTTTAAGAAAAATAGTAAAGTAAGTTTCAAAATCCTAGGGGTAGGGGTTTGGGGATCAGAGTGGGGTGAAAATGGTCAGTGATTACATGTGTTAACAACTGAACATTTTAAACTTTTTCTTTTCTTCAAACTTGATATGAAGCATTTCTAGGACAGGGATGACATAAGTTGAAAATTGCAGGGTTTCTGCACCCCCAGAGCTTGGAAACGGGATAAAAACTGTCATTCATTGACCAATATAAAAAAATCTTCTTCTCTACAATTGCGCATGTGTAAGAAAAGGTAACTGTATATAGTGATGTAGAGCAGCAAGGCGTCTACCAAAATTGTAAATTTCATGCCTGCCCCTCCCCCCCCCCCCCCCCCCCCCCCCCGCGGTTAGAAGTTCTTACTCCAGGATGGGGCCAAACTGGGTAACTAGTATATATACTTGTAAAATATTTGAATATGATATTGAGACAACGTAGATATTTAAACTATAGATATTGAAAGTAAATTGAGAATATATAGGTATTTAGAAGGAGTGGGTAGTCGTTTACCAAAATTGTAATCACTATCCCAGAGGTAGGCGTTTTGTTTCTAGGTGGGTCCAACATTATTAAAATGATTATTGTCTTTATCATCTGAAAGACTTAATTTTGCTGATACAGTTTAAAAATTAAATGCATAATTAGGAAAAGTAGAAAAGGATGTACCAAAATATTGAATTTTATAACCCCAGGATTTTGCCTCTAGGACGGGTACCATGTTAATGCTACATATATTAAATTACCCCGTGGGGATCCGGTTCAGAATAGGTCCTCAGTATACCTTGCTTGTCGTAAGAGGTGACTAAATTGGGTGGTCCTTCGGATAAGACCGCATAAACCGAGGTCCCATGTCACAGCAGGTGTGGCACGCTAAAGGTCCATCCTTGCTCAAAGGCCGTAAGCGCCGAGCATAGGCCTAAATTTTGCATCCCTTCACTGGCAATGGTGACATCTCCATATGAATGAAAGATTCTCGAGAGGGATGTTAAACAATATACAATCAATCAATCATATTTTATAATATGTAAAGTCTTTCATCAGTATAGGCAATTTCGTGGGCATCTTTTTAAGTTTTAAGAACGCATCTTGTTTTATACTGGCCGAATATTAGAATTCAGCGTAGATACACAGAACAGAAATTTCATGACTAATACTCAAAATACTCAGGTGACCGTTAAGGCCCGTGGGCCTCTTGTTGAAAATACATGGTGTCATGAAATGCGACGCGTTACGCCGATGCATAGTTCTAGCCCTTCAGTGCTTCATGAAATGCGACGCGTTACGCCGGTGCATAGTTCTAGCTCTTTAGTGCTTCATGAAAGGTATGCCGATGTAAAGCGTTGCAGTTCATGTCGTCAATTTTTCTATTTACATTCTACTTTCATTTCTGTCAAAATTCCCAGCCGTTAAAGAGGACGTCCTATATTTATCAAGATTCATACGCGCATTGCTCACATGTAACTGCAACGCATTCATGGGGGCAATGGCTATCATTACAACTTATAAAAATATCAAAGGCAAAAATATTGGAAAAGTAGATATTTAATAATCAAATCATCATCAAAATGATTCAGTAACCAATGAAGTTCAATAAATATAAATAATATATAAAAAATAAAGTTCATTTTTTGAAAGTACACGAGGGCATGAACTGCGACGCTTTACGCTAGCATGAAACGTGACGAAACTCATATTTACATTCTACTTTCATTTCTTTCGGGATTCCCAGCCATTACTTCATTTATGATATTCATACACACATTGTTTACAATCATAAGGAAATGACTATCATTACAGTTGGTAAAGCAAAAACACTGGAAATGTAATTATTGTAATATGAATAAATATATGTGCCTCCTGTGCAGATCTTTGCCAGATCTCAACATCTATGACCTAAAAATTAGTCGGATATACAATGCGATCAATAGGAACATTTCATTTCTCTCAAGGTATCCATAGGGTATGACACTTATTACAAACGACTGAATTTTACTTTTTTGTATAATTGTATGTTTCTTTGTTTTACGCCCTTTCGAGAATTCATCACTCATCTTGACACATCACTAGATCTATAGGTAAAGTGCCACATATTTAGACCTATACAGGGCGTTTAGGACGTTAAGAGAGAAAGTTCATCTGCTGCAACACATGACTACAGTTTTTATTTCCCTTGGGGATCCGGGTTAGAATAGGTCTTCAGTTGATTGATTGATTATCTATTGTTTAACGTCCCGCTCGAGAATTTTTCACTCATATGGAGACGTCACCGTTGACGGTGAAGGGCTGCGAAATTTAGGCCTATGCTCGGCGCTTATGGCCTTTGAGCAGGGAGGGATCTTTATCGTGCCACACCTGCTGTGACATGGGACCTCGGTTTTTGCGGTCTCATTCAAAGGATGACAAACAAGGGGTACTGAGGATCTATTCTAACAATCCGGATCCCCACAGGGCTAGGTCTTCAGTACCCATTAGACCCCTTAGGTCCTCAGTACCCATTGCTTGTCGTTAGAGGCTACTAAATGGGGCGATCCTTCGGATGACACCGTAAAAACACAGCAGGTGTGGCACGATCAAGATCCGGCCTTGCTCAAGGGCCGTAAGCGTCGAGCATAGGCCTACATTTTGCAGCCCTTCACCGGCAATGGTGACGTCACCATATGAGTGAAAGATTCAAGTAAGCAAT
The DNA here is from genome assembly GCA_024699665.1 of Ostrea denselamellosa. NCBI lineage: Eukaryota > Metazoa > Mollusca > Bivalvia > Ostreida > Ostreidae > Ostrea > Ostrea denselamellosa. Next base: position 3,297,133 of record JAMZEH010000012.1, read on the forward strand.
GGATACAGAGCCCCTTTTCTAATCCGGATCCCCATGACGCTGGTTTTGGAAGGAATGTATGTTAAGGGAATATACATTCCGTCCGGTTTGGAAGGAAATGTACGGTCTCTTAAAAAAGTACAAAACGAAAACAGTGCTAATTATAGCGTCACCTGTATGCTAGGGAATGTTGAACTAACTGTGTACCAGATATCCGTTATTTACCATAAATCATATCGTTGATTCTTCCTCCAGTGCACGCACATGTGACTGTAACAGTCTCAAATTACGGCGTTGTGCAATGCCATACTGTTTGTTGGAAGTAGTTAATATTTTGCTTTTTTGGGCCTTAATGTCAATAATTATAGGGGATTTATTAAATAAGTACTAAACTTTTAGCTATTTCGAGGAGAAAAATTGACATTTTTTTTTTTTATGTATGATGAATTCTAATTAATTTTGCAAGCTAGCGTTGGGGTTTATTAAGTTTACTTAATACCTCATAAGGAGAGAGATATGTTCCAGACAAAACGACGAAAATAGTCCACTGTAAACTGCGACAATGATTTGGATTTATAGAAATTTCGATGTAATTCTCCAGTGGTGGTCATATTCGTAAGTCCCAAAGAAGCAATTTCAAAAAGGACAATACATACTCTTGAACATTTGGCTGATTTTTTATGTGAATTAAAAAAAATCTGAGAGTTGGGGTTGGGGTGGATGTTGGAGCCCCTTTCTTGTCATTTCGAGAACTACAAAGATTTGTATTGGAAATTGTGTTCTTATTCGTTTCACTCAAACGAACATAAATAATTTTTGAAACAAAACGCATGTGTGTAGGTAGACATGATCTCAGAAGAGCAGTTAAAACAGAAATAGCTGAGCGTCTGGTTGAAAGAGACTAATTTAAACAAAGTTGACGTTTAATCCCGCTGTATGACATTCCTAGAATGACGCCACGTGTTAATTATGTTTCCATTTTTGTTGCGACGGCAAAATTGTTCTGCGTCATATAAGATTAATATTTTCTTTATATTTACTCACCAAATAACATCAAGCCGGGACCATCCCTGACATACTACATTTAAAATGACACTACTGTTCTCCAGTTTAATTTTTAGTTTGCGTGTAAGTGGCTTCTCGTTCTAGTTTTACTCCCTTTTCGCATATATGCCAAAATTCTGGGTTTACAAATTGTACGCTTTCTCTCATTGGCAAACACGCTGCACTGTTTACCGTCTGTGCGCATGCGTTTGAAGACCAAATGGAGGACACTCAATGGTTGTTTGGTAGGGCAGCCAAAAAGTATTATTTTTTGCGTGTAAACGAGAATTTTCAACTTTAGAAATGTATTATTTTCGCAAAGTTCATACATTTAACTACGCAAACGTATTTAAGAAAGCTCTGAGAAAATTGTTATTGTACGATTTTTATGCAAAATGGGCTGTAATGTCCCTTTAAACATTAGATATGTCAGAAACAAAAATAACTCATCCTAATACCACAGTACCTATTGTGTTTTACTGAAACTCATCTGGATAACGATGCACCGATTGATAGGCTTATAGAAGATGGTTTTAGAATTATTTTTCATAAAGACAGAAATTGTTTCGGGATGGCGTTATGATTTACACATCTAATGTCCTTCCCGTCCACAAATGTATGAAAGTTAAGCCAGCGGTATCAATTGTAAATGATTAGAAATTACAAGTACTTTCTCTTTTGTATTTACTGTCCTCCGTACGTTCACAATAATTTTTAGGCACACTTCGGAGAAGCTTCATAGTTGGCGATTTAAACGTTCATTTTTTTTCAATATTCTTCACATTCATCCGATCTGCGACATATTATCTTAGAATGGCTTATTAAATAAGATACATGAAAACACCCGAATTTCTCAATTCAATTCTCTATTGCCTTTGAGTTTTACAACTTAACTGAATGCATCTAATACGTTTGTACGAGTATATTGTATAGATCTAATTTTATAGAACTATAAATTATAAAATAGACATTTAGGATGAAATGAAAGTCATCTTCTATATCATTATGGTCACATAATTTGCAAAACCTCGCACTCCTTAAAACATTGTTATGTATGCCTTTCTCAATATTGAAAGAATGTGAAGACATTCTGAAATTATTTCCTTTACGTTGATTGGTCTGTTAAAGTGTGGTTGTAAACAAGTTGTCACTCTTTGGTAAACTTTAAAGAGACAACAGTTGATTTTGATGTTTGTAAATATCCAAATATTCTGAATTCAATTATCTTATAATCTTCAAGTTGACTCGCACATAACTCGTTAAACAAATATTCCATACCAATGCTTGAAAGGCCATGTTTTACATTAACGATCCAGCTTTCATTCTTTGCAATCACGTATTCAGAATTTTCAATGCTGTTCACGTAGATTCTTATAGTTACATATTTTACTCTATAAGTATATGTATAATTATGGTCTATATGTGTGCTTTTGTTTTATGACCATTTTTATCAAATAATCTTTGGTGAGAACCTCGTAAGTTGTTAGAACTTATGTTTGAACCTTTAGTATATTTTATATATATATATATATACATATATATATATATATATATATATATATATATATATATATATATACACAATAAAATATGTTCAAAATATGTTAAATCGAATTAAGATTTTAAAGCTTGGAGAAAAGATTAATTTTGTTTAAACGTTCGTACATTTCTCATTCCTCCTCCCCATTTAATGTTTTTAAGATTGGGCGAAATAAGGTTTTGTGATTTTAGGATGCGTCAAGAATTTTAAACAACTTCAACGACCATTACCCCCACGCCCCTCCCCTCCCTTCCTCCCCTCCCACAACACAACCACTTTGATGCTTCGTGCCTGTTGTAGGTTCATGGATTGTGACATTTCAAAAGTGTTTTAACAGTTCCAGTACCGGTCCTGTATCGTTTATATAGTTCGGCTCAAACACTATTATGATGAAGAAAACTTCACACCCCCCCCCCCCCCCCCCCACGAAAAGCTTCCGGAGTCACGCAACATTTTTGGTGGAAATGACCAATTGTATCTGGTGAAGTAAAACATCAGGAGAAGCCGGAGACAAAGATACTAAAAATCATTTGTGGAAGGAATTTAAGCATGCTGGTCTGTTACATTGTGTACCTACGATTTACTAGTTATAAGCGGGGTCTTAAAGATAATTGAAGCAGGTTTGATTAAAACAAACATCGTTGGTTTTCGTCATGATTTTCTCAATCACAGTGGCAATCGTTCATTACACGGTGTGAGTAAAAACATACATCACTCAGAAGAAGCCAATCTACATGGATCTTGAGATCCAAAAAGTCTCATCAGCTATTCCAGAATAACGTTTTTTTAAAAGAAGAAATACGTTGTAGAGGTTCGGTCGATTTCATGATGTCTTTTTTATATATCTTTGGAATGCTTGTGTCACTATCTCTAATGCGCTGTTTTAATTGATTTAAAATTGGTATTGTCATGATAATTTCACCGCTGTGCCTTGTTAATGAGTAAAATGAACATCAAAGACATTCGGAATAAATTTACTGAAAGACGTGGTTGCAAAACAACGTTGTTTTAATACACTGAATTTCACGGGTCTTGTTTTGCTAGACTCTGTTACTGCAATTCCAGGGTGCAGTGGACTATTCAGAAGGAGTGTTTTGAATTAAATTCTTTTTATCTCCGAGAATTTCAGTTTGGTTTTTGAAATAATTAAATACACTGGTTCATCTGTCAAATTAAGAGGTCAATATTGCTTTTATTGAAAATGAAAAAGGCATTGAAACACTGACGTAACACTATTGAAGATTCAATGAGACAACTGTCTGTTCATCATTACGGTACAAACTGGTATTGCTATGGTCATAATGTTCTTAGTTCATACATACGATAGTATCGGTCATGGGAGCCTGTTACTTAGGACATTCGCGTCACACACAGGAGGTCCTAGGTTCGATTCCCGGCGCCGCGTCCAACCGAAGAAATTCAACATACATATACAACCGTACGCGCCAAACGCCGGCACCAGGAGCAAAAGTCACGGGTCTATCAGGTATGACCTTAAAGAACGAACGTCCCGAGTCACGGTAGGCATTGACCTCACTTTTATACCATAAGAGTCAGAATTTGTGGCACTTCACCTAAAGTTAATGACGTCTCTGTATAAGTGAAAGTTCTTAAATGGGACGTAAAACGACAAAATAGTACATCTGATTGGTGATATATGATATTACATACAGAAACAAAGAACACGATGTCGCCATAACGATGTTACATGAAAACACGACCTCAATTTACACGGTCGATGAATATGATATACTGGTATATATACATGTTATTTCTGTGTACATAATGAGTAAAATATCTGATGTACACTATGAGTACAATATACTGGTGTACACATTATCTCTGTACACTATGAATACAATGTACTGGTGTACATGTTATGTATGTACACTATGAATACAATGTACTGGTGTACACATTATCTCTGTACACTATGAGTACAATATACTGGTGTACACATTATCTCTGTACACTATGAGTACAATGTACTGTTGTACACATTATCTCTGTACACTATGAATACAATGTACTGTTGTACACATTATCTCTGTACACTATGAGTACAATGTACTGGTGTACACATTATCTCTGTACACTATGAATACAATGTACTGGTGTACATGTTATGTATGTACACTATGAATACAATGTACTGTTGTACATGTTATCTCTGTACACTATGAGTACAATGTACTGGTGTACACATTATCTCTGTACACTATGAGTACAATGTACTGGTGTACACATTATCTCTGTACACTATGAATACAATGTACTGTTGTACACATTATCTCTGTACACTATGAGTACAATATACTGGTGTACACATTATCTCTGTACACTATGAGTACAATGTACTGGTGTACACATTATCTCTGTACACTATGAGTACAATGTACTGGTGTACACATTATCTCTGTACACTATGAGTACAATGTACTGGTGTACACATTATCTCTGTACACTATGAGTACAATGTACTGGTGTACACATTATCTCTGTACACTATGAGTACAATGTACTGGTGTACACATTATCTCTGTACACTATGAGTACAATGTACTGGTGTACACATTATCTCTGTACACTATGAGTACAATGTACTGGTGTACACATTATCTCTGTACACTATGAATACAATGTACTGTGTTAGTAATTTGGTGTTTGATACTATTGATAAGTACAATGTAAATAAATATACAGACGTATACCTGTACACACCCTCTGCATGTACACTATGCATTTTTCTCTCGGTGTGGTTTTTTCCCCCCAGCTATCTGCATGTAAATCATTTACACTTCAAGAAATGGAAAATAATTTGTGCCCTATATATACAGGAATTTCGTGACATGGAGTATTATTCTGTATTCAGCGTGACTGTGTTATGAAATGTCATCATGTTTAATCTAATATAAATGCCACAAATTACTAATTCCAGATTATAATGAATGTAATTAGAAGAGCCTGTCACAAGGGTTTTTAAAACAAAAATAGTAAAAGTTGCATTTCAAAAATGACTTGTACCTTCGCAAAAATCAAGTTTGTGATTTCAAGCATACGTCTGTTAATCCCAAATCTTCTTACAGTGCAAGGTCATAAATAACGAAAATGTTTTAGTGATTTTTTTTATTTTATTTATCTATTTATTTTTTTATTTTATTATATTATTATTTTATTTATTTATTTTATTATTATTATTATTATTATTTTTTGCAAACGCTTATATGCAAATCTGCCATATCAGAAAAATAAAAAAAGAAAGAAAAGAAAAATGAGAGAGTAAGAATACAACGTAACTGTAATGTTTTGTGCAGAAGGCGTCATGTCAGAAGGGCCATAAATCAGATGGGATCATACATATCAGAAAATGTCAGGATATGTACCTTATGATGGATGACGAAAACACTCTATCACTTCATCCATTTTTAATATCAATTCCTGTGATCTTAAACGATACAAATGAATAAGAAATGAGAAATGAAATAACAAAATAAACACTACTGGCTATTTCTTAATTATTTATCATCATTGTATCCGTTGGCTTTTTTGTTTCATTTTCAGATAAAGACGATATGGTATTATGATACACTCAGATCTTTGGATCGATAGCGATTGAATCTTCGCGATATCCATAATAACATTTTAAGCGCCTCTCCAACATTGATTAAAATTAATCTACTAGTAGCCAATACGAAGGAGTTTAAATAAAGACGAGGAGTTGGTAATTGCTACCATTTGATTAACAGGAACAACTCCAAAGGAACTCAGAAACGGAACAGCTTCAAAAGGTTTGTCGCAGTATATCTGAGTAATGTTTTAGAAGAGCTTTTTTGGGGGAGGGTTTAAAAATAAGAATGATTTTTTCCTTTAAATTTTGTTTCGAAAAGTACGTGTAATTGGGATTGACTCAGAAATTACTTTACATTGTATGATTTATCAAAGAGAAAAAAAAAATCAATTGTAAGGAGTAACTAGCAAAGTTAGATTTTAGTAATTCAACTTAATTCCACGTGATACAAACCTTAGCGAATTTTTCTAATCGAGATTTGGTCATCGTTTGTCAGTGTTAGTCTAAGTTTTAATTTCTTCAGAAGTATTGGGATCATGTTCAATAAAACGTTTCAAAATATACCTTTGAGTAAAATGTTTTCAAGATTTTTAAATGAAAAGCCACATTGAATATAGTGCATTAAAGATTATCATTAATTCATGCTGGTATGAATGCTTCGATGACAAATAAAAAAGCGCACACAGAACGGCGTGCATTTTCTCAACTCTTGACACTGCATCAAACCATATGCATTTTTAAAGTATAAGGTATTCGCTTCTGATCTTATTCTTCAGTCAGCATGCTGTATCAATCGGAGATCACGGCTGCTTTGTATGAAAATGATTAGTTAATTTGGCGTTGCGATGTCACATGGCATTCATAGTTTTTATGATTGTCATCCATAGATTAGAAGAAAAAAAAACATACTGGGTCCAGTGTTATTAAAAACGGCAGTTTATCATTCATATGTCCGAATATACCGGGACAAAACTAACAATAAACTGTTAAACCAACTACACGTATAAGAAAGTTGCGATATATAGGGTCGGAATGGGACACGGTGTAGCCTCAGTCTTATAACAGTATACCCTTGTAATTTAAAGAAAATTTTCTCATCCAGAATACAAGCATTTATTAAATTAGTATACAAGAATCCTCATGCTGTAATTTATTTTATTAAAAGATAACCTAATCATGGACCTATACAGATCCAAATCCTTCATTTGAAGAAACAGAAAAAGGTCAAATCAATATGTAGCAGTTGCTTGTTCCAGATTTTGTAATAGTCTCTCTGTCTGTCTATCTGTCTATCTCTCTCTGTCTATCTCTCTTTCTCTATCCCTCTGTCTTTCTCTGTATATATCTCTCTGTCTCTCACTCTCTGTCTTTCTCTGTCTATCTCTCTCTTTCTCTGTCTATCTCTCTCTTTCTCTGTCTCTCCGTCTCTCTCTCTCTCTCTCTCTCTCTCTCTCTCTCTCTCTCTCTCTCTCTCTCTCTCTCTCTCTCTCTCTCTCTCTCTCCGTGTTTGTGTGCCTCTTCAAGACGGAGCTCAATCTTCTATGGGCCTTGTGATATTCATCAGTGTTAAGAAATTATTCAAGCATGAAGTGTTACATATGGTAAAGATATGTATTGTTTTTCTGTCTTTTTCTTAAATGCACACTGAGTATAGATATCGCGCACGAATATAAGAATTCAATATTTTCCGTTTATATAAATTTCTTTATTTGGTGAAGAAAATGTAAAGTACGTATTCCTTCGTTACCATGGATACTCACACAAGACAACTTTAATATCAGTAGTTAATTAATGATGGTACATAATGATCACTTGTTTTGTAACTTATTGGTTTTAAAATAATTATTAAATTATCAAATTCAATGGATCTATAAATGAAAATTTTACAGAACAATTTGCTGATCTGTTGTCAATTGTTAATTATTCAACATATAAATAAATACAGTACACAGATGATTTGAACATATTTTATTGTCAAGATGTTAATAACAAAATGGGGGGGGGGGGGGGGTAATCACTGTATTGAATAGGACAGCTTGCATTTGCCTTCAGTGGTATTCAGGTATAATATTGATATTGTATATTTGAATACGGTGCCTTTACACTCTTTTAGAGACTGTCGATGTTTTAAGGTCTTTATATAATGTTGTGAATGAAAAACGTCAGATGTATTGTGTCACAACATATGTGATAAGTGGTGTAAATCGAATGTGGATTTTCGCACATTCCAAAGAATTTTTAGAACATTTAAAATTACAACATCAACAGCATTAAAACGTACGACTTTCGAACACTTTATACGACCAATCCTCACAATAAATTAAAGACCAGACTTTTTGGATATCATAAACAGTTGCTTCTTTAATACAAATGGAATTCGAGAACATTTATACCATGTGAAGTTTATACCCGAAGAACAACGAGAATGAATGTGTTTTACTGAGTTAAAAAAATGGAGAACAGTTTCAGGTGACATCAGAGTCGACGCTGGTGCAGTGGTTTAGCTGTGAAATTACAATTGTTAGTTAAAAGATTTCTGTGTTAATTTGATATTTTTTTGTAAACTGTGTCCCTTGGTATCTGAGGTTTACTGCAAATTAAATGAAAAATTAATGATCAGATAGTTTTGATGAGTTTATGGTGAAAATAGATACTCTTCTAGGAACAACTAGACTCCTGTCATTTTTGAAACAGTACGCTATTACGTAACAATAAATTATAACGTAAAACGGTACTTGCAATATATGTCTGGATTTCATTCATTGGTGATATTTTAAGAGATTCGTCTGATTTGATCCGTTATTTCTTCAACCCATGCCAAACATTACGATATAAAGTTGTTGCTGAAGTTTAAGACTTCAGTGTTTATGAACTTGTCTGTAAATGTGAGGAACAACTGCATGCGTTTTATTGTGGATAGAAATGTCTTGAAGTAAAACAGAAGTACAATATATCAAATATTCCCTATATATGTGAAGGAAAAACTGGTTAATATTTGATGAACTATTGACGGGTGCTAACGGCGATAATGAGACTTTCTGTTTCAGTGATAACGTGCAGTCTGTTATTTTTAATTTGTGTGTGTGTGTGTGTGTAAGTGTATGTGTGTTTCAGCAGTTCCATAGCTAGATGTTACAACAGCCGTTCCAAGGTCTGTGAACTGACTGTAAGCTTACCGTGTGTCTGAGAATATTACGATGACAAATATTTAATGTATTTCTCGCGTTGACAAAACCTTTATTACATCATGATCATATTCCATATAGTTAAGTATGTATCATTTTCTAAAATAAGCCCACACCTTTGATTATACCGTTGAAAAACGATTTCTCATAAAGTGATGTCTTTTTCCACACAGTTGTCCTTGCATAAAAAATGTTGTTGGCAACAATCTGCATCGACATTTGTTAAACATTTTGTCGTTGTCGACAATATATGTAGATACTAATTGTGGTTTTTTTTCATGTCGGCGACATTACATGTCGACAATTTTTGGTACACATGTTGTCGGCGACAATACATATATGGACAGTTGTTACATGTGTTCCACATATTGTCGCCGACAGGTACACATAGCTGTCGCCGACAGGTACACATTGCTGTCGGCGACAATCTAGTATTAGTTTGGTTGGTTAGTTGTATATTGTTGAGATAATTTTTCACTCATATGCCGGTGAATGGCTGCAAAATTTAGGCCTATGCTCAGCGCTTACGACCCTTGAGCAGGTAGGGATTTCTGTCGTACCACACTGCTGTGACACGGGACTCCGGTTTTTGAGGTATCATCCGAAGGACCGCCCCCTTTACTCGCCTTCTAAGGGTACTGAGGAGGATCGACACAGGATGTCAATCTATATGTACACTGAATACTGTGGCATTTACTATTGTCTATATATGCGTTGTAATTGTCGATTTCTTCATTAGTTACTAATTTATGCTGTGATTATGGGTGTGATATACTGCACTATCAGGTCTTTTAAATCAATCACCAGCTCTTACTGTTATTTTGCACTGTAATGACTCTTTTATCGCAGAAATGACCAAGGTACACTCATAAAAAATATCTGCATGACTACCAGAAACAAGCCAGCCAAAATAACGGATAATGAGGCCGCTCATGTCTTTCCAGGATATAAGTTGTCTTCTGCGTGGTAAACTAAAAAAACTACTTAAGTGGCAGTCCGTGCAAAACACATGAAATTAAGCAATCTATCGCCGTGGGGCTTTTTGCACAAATTTTCTTACTTAATGCACAATCTCTCTCTCTCTCTCTCTCTCTCTCTCTCTCTGTTAATATTTTGCGTTTTATAAAATAACCCATTATTAAATTCATATCCAACATAGGGGGCATACACTTATTAATTATCAGCTTTGAAGTTTACAAGAACAATCACTATGAAGATTAGCGAGAGGGTTACTTTATCGATACATGGGTATATTGATCTATGTGCATACACAACAACTAGGCCTCGAACCTTTAAAATGTATGCCTTATATCGAAATTGAAGCATGTTTTTGTGAGTTAGTGACAAATACAGGCTTTTCAGACATGTTTTTCTTTTTCCGATATTTGTTATTTGTTACATTTCATTCTTAAGACGTGTCTTACAAACATTGTGTTTTTTGTTTGTTTGTTTGTTTTTTCAAACAAATTAATCAATAGTATCAATTTGACGGCAGTAGCAACAAACATCGGCATGTATTTGTTGTTTTACTTCTAATTAAGATTGTTTTGCCTCGGACTAGATTGAATTTAAATTATTGGATGAAACGCCTCACGTGACTGCCGTCTAAATTTCTTTAGACGGCGAGTAACAAAATTTAGACGGCAACATGGTGGCCGCTTAATCACTGTTCAGTTCTTCTTGACTGTTAATAAATGAATTCATTGCATTTCCTATATTTATTAACATACAAAAATAGGTTTGGTCCTCGACAAAACAAATCACTTATTAGGTTTGTTACTGACTGTCTACAGAAATATGTCGGGTTGTTCAAGTCCATAGACCATAGACAAGTCCATAGATATAGTCTATGGACTTGAACAACCCGACATATTTCTGTAGACAGTCAGTAACAAACCTAATAAGTAATAATCATTCATGTTTTAAATGAAGTGCAAAATTGTATACTATGAAAAAGTGAAGACATCAAATAATGATCGATTTCATAAACCCTATAAAGGTTACAAAATAGAGACTGGAGCAAACACGGACACCCCGGAACACCAGGGGCAGGATCAGGTGCCTAGGAGGAGTAAGCATCCCCTCTTGACCGGTCACACCCGCCGTGAGCCCTTTACCTTGATCAGGTAAACGGAGCAATCGAAATCAACATTGGTATGTAAAGAACATGACAGTTGGTACGAGACGTCAGCTTCGATCTAAGGACAGATTGTGTTTTTACATTAGATCATTATTATAACGATCACAGAATTTGCAATATGCTGATTTTAGAAACCCCTTTAATATCAACTTAATTGTCAGTAGCCTGCCTCGGGTTAAAAATAAATCACCATACGCGGAACGTTCTCGCGTATCGAATCAGTTGAGAGACATAAACATCATATACTGGAGATAATATGATATTGGGAAATTGACAGTTCACAGTGTAGAAGATGAAGTTATCCCGTTTGTCATAAAGTTCAGTTGTTAATTTGCCGTTAACATCTATGTTCAATAAAATATCCAAACATGAAGCAGATATGGAAGACTCTGTGGTGTCTTTTATTTAGAGCTCACTGAGATATATCGATTCGAAATATGAATGAAAGTGAATATCGATAATATATAAAAAGTCGATGATATCTCTAAATATCAAGTTAAAGGCAACAGTAAGAGTGCTTTTGCTTCTCATATTGAATTTTTTTAATGACGTTTGCTTCACAAAAAACAGAGTAGTTAATAAAGGAACACAATTCGTGCCCATGAGTATTCCAACAGAGTGTTGGATTGATTGATTGTTTTCCGCCACACTCAACAATTTTTCAGTTATCTGGTGGCGTCCAGTTTTTGTAGGTGGAGGAGAGAATCCAGATACAATGTACCCGGGAAGAGACCACCGACCTTCCGAAAGTAAACTGGCAAACATTCTCAGATATATCGGCACGAGCGGAATTCGAACCCGCGCCGACTAGAGGTGAGAGGACTGTTGGAAGAACTGATCTCCAATGCTTCATAGATATTGTCAATGAGGAATTCCAGCATGTTTTTCTACTTCAGAGTACTTGTGTGTAGAAGTAAAGTGCTGTTTAGCAAAGTAATGCATGGATGTTTGATCACAAGATATCAATATTTCCGAGTCTAATTTATTGAAACAGAAGATGTCATTGGCTTTATAGAGCGAAAGGAGTGTTGAAAAATCGTACTTTTGACGCTAATGGTATTAAAAAAGTTTTATGATTTTAAATTTTCTAAATTTGAGAATCCACATATGACTGATACCATTTCCCGCATTTGTTCTGAAGTTTCTCTTTCACAGCAGTTAATATTTTCGTGATAAGTAACGACAGGGATTTGGTAGAACATTTACTGATCCTGCACTGTAAAGGGTTTAATGAAGTTTTGATATCCAATCTAAGTACAGTACCTTAAATTCATTCGTCCCTTTGAATGGAATTTGTCTAAGATTTTGAAGAATTTTGTCTTTTGAACAGGAACTTGGGATTATAAGTTGGATTACCAAATGCGGGATTAAATCCAAGTTCTTTTAAAATACAGATGTAATAATGATATTCTCAATCTACGCATGGAGCTCAAGGTTACTGCAGTGAGGGAAGCTTGTCGTGCCAGCGTCTACCGTGTCAAGGTGTCTTTGACGCTTCTAATACCGGACGCTTGGCAGAGACACAGTCATTATGTATCTCAGTGTCATAGATTTGACGCGGTGTCGGGATCGAGAATCTAACCAGAGACATCCCACTTAAAGCGTCGTAACCTCTTCGCTCTATTGTTCCGCGTCCGGTATAAATTGTTACTGGCAACAATATATTTCGAGACGATGATGATACTGTATACGCTGAAACATCAGTCTGTCTGGCATTATATTACAGGATGGTGCTTGAAATTTTGATATTTTCCATCCCCAGTTAACGACGATATATGGGATAGTGTAAATGGGATTGTGTGTGGCGAATGAATGTGATCGTACTGGGGTCGATGTTCCGTTTATAATACATCTAGTTGAGAAGAGATCCTCCCCCTTTGCTCAGATATTGTTGCTTTATTTTACCATATCACATACAAACATGGACAGATTCTAGTTGCAACACTACAGGCAGGTAGGGTAGACTATCACACTGACTGCTTTAAACTTTAGAAGACTGGTCAGTCTGTGATAGAAATTATCCAGCAAATAATGTGTTAAACTATTTTTAATATCCTATGTGATACCACGGGGTTATATCCTTAAAGTTAACGGTGCAGAAGCAACTTCTAATGTCAATTATGGTAATTTTTTCATATGACAGAAATCGGTGTGGATTCGGATTAGAATAGGTCCTCAGTACCTCCCTTTCTTGTTAGAGGCGATTAAATGGGGCGGTCCTTCGGGTGAGACACGTCGGACAGCATTTGCCCTAATGGAATGTTGTGTTCGCAAACTAGATCGTTATAACAACCACAAAATTTGCGAAATGCTGACGTTAGACGAGACTGTACAAACCTTTGCAACATCAACTTGTTTGTCAGTAGTCTGGCTCGATTTAAAAACTGACCATATGCAGAACAAACTCTTGTGTATCGAATTAGTTAATATGCAGATGATGATGGAATATTGCCACATAGATAAGGGGCGTTGACGATGGAGAAAGCGTCTCGTTTTTCATAAAGTTGAGTTGTTAGTTTACCGCCAGCATCTATTTTCAATGAAATAGATAAGTACGATTGATTGATTGATTGATTGTTTTTTTTTTGCGTCCCGTCGAGAATTGTTCACTCATATTAAGACATCACTAGCTGTAGGTGAAGTACCACAAATTTATACCTATGCTTAGCGCTCAGGGCCGTAGCAGTGAGGGTTTTTTAACGTGCCAAAGCGTACCGTGACACGGGACCTCCGTTTTTAAGGTCATATCCGAAAGGCCCGTGATTCTCACTTCTAAATGCCGAGCGTTTGGCGAAGGAGCAATCACTACATATTTTTCGTCTTAGGTTTGACGCGGCCATGGCACGAGCGGGGCTTGAACTCACGACCTCAGGTTACGAAGCGAACGCTCTAACCACTGAGCTACCGCGACCGGTACGAAGCAGAAGTGGAAGACTCTCTGGTGTCCCTCACTTCAAATTCACAAATAATGCCTGATAATATAGTAACAAACCTATATTAACGACAAAGCGCCCGACCAAAAGCACCTTCATATATACCTTGTTTTTTTTTTTTTTTTAGCTCTCCTCAATGTCGACGGATTAAAGAGCCCTGCAACTGAGCTTCGGTGGGTCACATGATCATCAGATCTATCACTTCCGCCTCCAATTTCCATGAATATGTAATTGTAAATCGTTCCAAATCTCTGTAGGCCAAAGTTACCTAATTAGAATGCAAATTAAAAATTAGTTTTCCCTGACAGGAAGAATTCGATGTAATTACCCTCTAGTGTAATGCACTTGGACTAACGGTGTTCAAGTGCCATCAGCCCAGGCCTGAAAAAGTCAGGGTCCTTTCCATTGACCCACTCCTTAACTGCCGTCACGATTTCGTCGTCAGACCGGAAATGACGTCCACCGATATCCTTTTTCAAATTTAGAAATAGGAAGACGTTGCTTGGAGGTAGGTCAGGCGAATAGGCAGGATGTGGTATTGATTCATACCGGTTTCGCTCTACAACATCCATTGCAACTTTGCAAGTATGGACTCTCAAGTTGTTCTGTTGCAGCAAAACACCTTTAGAGAGTTTACCTTTGCGTTTTTCATGTATGGTGGTTCTCATATGATCTAGCAAGTTTGCATTGTGCACTCCAGTTAGTTTGCTTCTCTTGAGTAAAACATCCAACATAATAACGCCATTTGCGTCCCATCATCTTGCCAGCAATGGTTGGGTGCTGAACTTTTTCGACCTCGGGGACCTCGGCCCTACCAACTGACGACACTGAGCTTTATTTTCTGGGTCATAATTATGAACTCAAGTCTCATCTACAGTCACCAGACGCAAACGAAAATCATCTTTTGACCTAATACACTTCAACAAGGCGCTGCATACTGATGCTCTGGTTGCCATTTGCTCATCGCTAAGGGATTTGGGGAATCAACGGTCTGTTAGCTTCCGCATACCTAAACGATACTCTAAGATTGTTGAAAAGCTACCACGTGAAATGCCTAATGCCTGCGCTATTTCTTCCACCGCATATCAGTGTATACCAGATTCCGAACTTTGTTACACATTTCTTGGTTGGTGGCATCTAGTGGGCGTCCGGGCCTGGCTTCATCTTCTGCATTCTGCATTCCCCTACCCAGAATTTAACTTGAGCATAAGATGGTGCAGAAGACCCATAAACATCGGCTAATTCTCCGCCTACATTGTATTTCCTTGCCTGTTTTACCTTTTAAATACCACGTACCGAATTACAACACGGTACTCAACTTTAGATGAAAATCTTGCCTTTGGATCACTAGCCATGTTTGACATTCAATATCTTATTAAAGAATGACTTGATACAAGCAATTTTGTACCCAGGTATAAAACATGTATTAAAACAAGGCATGAAAATAGACTGCCTCGGTCAACCGGCAATAAGTTAGGCTGGTTACTTATTGACTCGACCTCGTATATTAAATATATTTCTATGGTGATACAGAGGGAGAATGAAAGATGAGAACATACCGCTACAGAGAACTGACTGGCTGAGAATGGACGTAAAATACACAATGGTCTGAGAAAGCAGTGTAAACCAGTTCCTTGCTTCCATTATAGAACAGGCTAAGGACAATGTGTGATGGTACGACGAAGAGCAACAATATCATCCCGCAGAAAGCAAACAAAACAGAGTATATCCAGATACATGTACATACAAAAGAAATGTAAAATTCTTCGAAAATGACGAATTATCCAGCGAAGTGAAATCACAAATGCTTAGCCACGTGGAGCCCAGAAAGCACGGTTCAGTGGAAAATGGTTTAAACTGACGAAGAACCCATTCAGTGTTGAACGATCAATATACTTCATAATATCTGAGAGAAAGATTTAATACCAGTTTCATCTACGTCTTCAGAAGACATTTTCAAGTGAACCTGGTGTATTTTATTGTTCTCATTCAAGAATTACACATGTCAATAACTTTGATAAATGGGTATTATCCATTCCATTCAGTGTGATGTGTTTCTGATTGATTTTGATATCGAAGTTCTACTTCATCGTAATTCAATCACGTAGACTTCCATAAACTGTATTGTGTATGTTGATCTTTAAGGTCTTTAGTTAGGCAAGGTATCTGGAGAAGAATGGTTTAGACCATTGGGATTTTTCATTTATTAAAAGTTGTTTGGTTTCCTTTTTATTGCCATTGTCCTATGACTATCACCCAGCACATACCAAGAGTGGTCAAGAGAATGCGTATTTGCCAAGCTGATTGATGGATGCGGACATTTTATAACCTATGATATAATGGTGTATATACCAAGGGGTAAAACTCAGAAAGAAGACTCTGTGTTTGTTTAATCTGGACATCTCATAAACTAAAAAGGAGTCTCTGTGAGAGAGCAGATTATTAACAAATCTAAAGTCAGTGGAGTTGAAAAACAAACCACCTGTAAAATGAAAATATCCATAACTACTTTGAATGTTAAAGAATCTCGAGAAACATGACAGGTGCACAACTTCATTATATACATGATATATACACAAAGTTTAAATGAAATCTGCTCATTGTTTTGTAAGATATACTCTGGACAATGACAACAAAAATGTTTCACTTATCAGAGCCATTTTGACCGATGACACTTAATACCCAAAGGAACTTCATTATCAGAAATCGCCAAACACCTGTGTTGATGTGATTGGATAAAACAAGCATAATAAGAAATTTGTATCTTTACAAAGACTTGTTATTATTATAATTTATGTACTATATGGAAATATTATAGATCAAAATTGATATTTGAGACTCTAAATTGTTATGGGTACTTTCATCGTTTTGGGGTAATTAGTTGCATCGGTAAAATGACAGTAGTAAGTGAAAGTGCAGACGGTTGTACAATTTTCAGTCACTTGGGGCTATTATGGACTTCAATTCATGAATTGGGGTAAGAAATTCAACTTAAAGATAATATTTAATGTTGCACATACTACGTAATTGCTTTTTGCAATGTACAATCATTCTGTTTAGTGATACAATACCAGGACCCATCTAAATAATAGACATTTTTCTGAATTCATTTCTGTGTGTCTTTGGAAGGATACAGAATTTCGGGATGAACTCTGGTAGGAATGTAGATTGATTATGTGATATTATATTACAATTTTATACCATTTTTCAAATTTGTTTTTTCATTGGCGAACTTCGGTACCTATATATAGAGTTCTGCACTTTTAATATCATTCAATTTTCTCATTCATAAAAGATTTACAGGTTATTTAAATATTAGCCAATAAAAATTTAACGTTCGTCTTTGTGCGCGTGTGTAAGTGATTTTGAAAATACTGCCAAGTAGAGAGTCCAAATAATTATCTGCCACATTAATTCCAAAATATTGTATTGACATTTCAAAATGTTATAGAGTGATTGATTGTTTGTTGTTTTTCGCCACACTCAACAATTTCTCAGTTATCTGGTGGCGTCCAGTTTTTTGTAGGTGGAGGAGAGAACCCAGATACAATGTACCCAGGAAGAGGCCACCGACCTTCCGAAAGTAAACTGGCAAACTTTTTCACATATATCGGCGCGAGCGAGAATCGAACCCGCGCAGATTAAAGGTGAGAGGCTTTGTGATTTTGAGCGCAATTTAAGTAAAAATGTTTTAAAAAAAAATTACAATGCACGCGCATTCAAATTTTATTTACCATCTATGATCAATCATTAGGCATTGATATTTGTAAACTTACAGCAAAAATTCATTTTATTCGTCTTAATTAGAAAGTTATGGTCATTTCAGTACCATAAAATGACAGATAAGCAACGCACATGCATACACGCGCATGCGAGTATCATTCAGAACCTTTCTTTATGTCATTCAACAGGCATTTGCATCATTACTTACACGATGAATTTCTTAATATTTACATCATATATACGAAAGTTATGATGATTTTAAGATAGTCCAATCAGAATTCAGCACACGTGCTGGCCAGTAATTTTGAACATAGCATGTTGCAAGAAGTGTCAAAATACACCCAAAACATCAATTTAGAAGATTTTTATAAAACCCCCAAAACGTTAGGTTCTTTCAAAGATTGAACCTTCAAAACACGATACATGAGCATGAACACTGACATTTCTTATTGCACCAATCTAGAGATTTGTATATTATCTACCTATGCTGTAACCCCGTGAGCACCCGAGGTAGAATAGGTTCTCGGTACCCCCTTGCTTGTCGTAAGAGGCGACTAAATGGGGCGGTCCTTCGGATGAGACCGCAAAAATCGAGGTTCCGTGTCACAGCAGGTGTGGCACGTAAAAGATCCCTACCTGCTCAAAGGCGCCGAGCATAGGCCTAAATTTTGCATCCCTTCACCGGCTGTGGTGACGTCTCCATATGAGTGAAAAATTTTCGAGCGGGACGTTAAACAATATATAATAATAATAACCTATGCTGTAAATATCATCTCATTCTCTTTACAGTCGTTTTTGTATTATAGATATTATGTATTCGTTATTACACATGTAATTTAAACGACCTTGGATTTTAATTTCACGTTTGGTAATGTACTTGTACTTCAACTGCGCTTTCACCTCTGTCGGCGCGTGTTCGAATCTCGGCCGCGGCGTTATGTGAGCAAGTTTGCCAGTTTACTTGCGGGAGGTCGGTGGTCTCTTCCCAGGTACATTGTATCTGGGTTCTCTCCTCCACCAACAAAAACTGGACGCCACCAGATAACTGAAAAATTGTTGAGGTTGACGGAAAGCAATAAATAATCAATCAATCAACTGCCCTTTCACATGATGAGAATCTTCAAAATCATGCTTTAGTTTTAATCACATTTAATATCCCAGTCAATGGAGCGGATGAATATGAGTTACCGACCTACACTGGATTCCCAAAGTTCACATAAACCCTTACAAACAAAAATACATTGCTGGATCCAGTAAATGCTCTACCAAGCCCCCATCGTTACTCCTCACGAATATATTAACAGATTTGAAGGGGAAAATAACTGAATATAGATGTTAACGACAAACTAACAACTAAACTTTATGACAAACGGGATGATTTCATCTTCTCCTTCCCATATTTAAGTGGCAATATTTCATCATCACCTACATATGGTGTTTATAACTCTCAACTGATTCGATACGCAAGAGCTTGTCCTGCGTGTGATCAGTTTTTGAATTAAAGTACACTACTGACAAACAAGTTGCTGTTACAGGGGTTAGAACAGTCTCGTTTAAGATGCTCTAGTTAACGAATACAACCTGTCATTAGGTCAAATGCTGTCTGACGTATTCTCTGCTATTTGTTAGCCGTTCTTTACACACCGACTACTGGTTACTCTGTTTACTGGATCAATATATAGGGCTCACGGCAGGTGTGACCGATCGACAGGGGATGTTTACTCCTCCTAGGCACCTGATCTAATATGTCCAAGAGTCCGTGTTTGCCCAGTTATTTATTTGAATTACTTGTAGATTGATTGATTGATTCGGGTTTTTCGCCGACTTGGCAATATTTCAGCCATTTTACGGCGGTTAAACAACTGAAATATGGTTGGTTATGAAAGTTGACAGTGAGCCTACTCTTTTTCGAAAATCAAGGAAACGATCTTTTTAGTGCCAAGGAGGTTGTAATCCTTAACATGGGGCACCCTTTATCGTCCCATCCGACGGACTTAAAAGTTAAAAATACGTAAACAGGTAAATATACATATCATTTTGTGTATATGAATAGGTTATATTGTAAAGGATCAAATTTTTCTGTAAAAGTCGCATTCTTGTAAATATTTTATAATAAAATGATAGTCAATATTTGTAAAAAGTTATACATTAATTGCACATTATTAAAAAGTCTATTTCGTGTGGGTGTAAAACCAATACATTCCAAAAGAATCTGTTGTATAGTTAATAGACAGTCACAAGATATGCATTCGGGTTGAAGTTCTCTGTTTAATATATACGAATGTGTCAATTTTGAATGTCCGATGCGTATTCTTGAAATAAGAACTTCGTCCTGGCGTTTCATTACAATGTTACACGATTTGGTTACTTTGTTTTGAATAGAATACAGTTTACTTCTGTCACAGAAATCCCAATATATTTGCCAAAGATCATTTACATATAGTTTTATGTTATATTTTAAATCTGTGTAAGGAATTTTAAAATGTACAATATTATTTTGTAGTGCATTTTTTGCGTCTTTGTCTGCTTTGTTGTTACCATGGATACCAATATAACTAGGAATCCAGCAGAATTGAACTATTTTATTTTGTTTAGTTAGAAGATAGTACTGGTTTAAAATGTCTAAAATATATGAATGATCAGTATTCATATTACTTATAGACTGTAGACAAGATAGGGAGTCTGAGAATATAGTGAAGTATTTGACATAAATCTTAATGTACTCTAACGCAAGTTGGATAGCCTTTGCTTCAGCGGTATAAATTGTTGCTTCATTGGGGGTCGTGCCGAGAAGACGTTGTTATTGGTTACTGCTGCAGCAGCAATTTTATTTTGGTCTTTCGAACCATCTGTATAAACATCAGTTGTAAAATATTTAGATTGTTTTAGTTCGGATAACTTTTGTTTGAAAATAGCGGAATTTGTTTCAGATTTTTTATATTCCGAAAGTGAAGTGTCAGCTTGGTGGTATTTTTACAGGAGAGGTTCGAAACGCTCCTGTGCACCGTCGAAGTCCTTGATGGTGGATTGCATCTAGGGCTTTAATGTAGGATGTTCTTGCCGCTCCATATGAGATTTACCACTATTCGTTATCTTCATCTTTTCATCCATTGAAATTAAAGCACACGTGCATGAGCGCGCAGATTAGTAATTTTGACGACGGTAATCGATTAAGGATCTCAATATATACCTACGATAGAAATCTGAAACGATTTCATTGAAAAACAAAAAAGTTAGTCTGATTCCGAAATTAATTTACCCCCCCCCCCAAAAAAAATCCCATGAATGTGTATGCACATGCATGCATGTACAGACAAAATGACAATCGTTTTGCACATCTACAAATATTTGTACTATTTTAAATAAAAGCAATGTGTGTAACAAATTTTGTACAGATTTTGAGGTTTTTTCTCTGAAATAACCTTCCACCAAAAACCGTACCGTAAAATTGTAATTGATGTTGTACTTACATGTAATGGAATTAGATTTCGGTGTTTTTGGTTTGCTTCTTGTAATATTAGGATAACGTCGTGGTTATGCGTGTGTCATGTCTTGGATATGGCCTATGTTAAATGTATCAAAAGTATGATAGCCAACCATCCTTAAGAGGGGAGATTATTCACTGGATTGTCGTATTATCTATTACCTTTAGTGTGTATATCATTTGTCTTTTTGGTGACACACGTCGTAGATTATACAAGAGTCGAGTGTTTTCGCGCTAATATCTCACTTTGCGTCAAATATTGTGAAATCCATGTATTCGCCATGTTGAAACAGATTAATGTCTTATGGTGTGCGTGCAACTATATCTGTAAATTTGAAGCCAGTTTAAACACATCAATCATTCTCAAATGATCAATTCATCTCCAAAGGTTGCTTCTCTCACGTAACGTCCACAACATTCTTCAAGGCTCTTTTTATTTCCATTAGTAGTGTACGCATTAAGGATTAAGGTATTAAGTATCTTGCATAAAGATACGCATTCCCGCTCTCATCCCTTCCTAAAATTCTTGCGTTTGTTCGATTTGCTTTTCTTTTCGACCTAAGATAAAAATGTACAATGTAAGAGTCCTATTTATGAATACGAGGCCGTTTATTTTGGCTCTGCACATTTGGTTCTATATGTACGAGCATTTAGTAGTATCATATTACTTGCTTTGTAGTCATGTATTCTACCTTTGCACCATGGAAAATCTTGCGAATGTCTTGAAACAACCGTGAATCAACACTTTCTCGTGGATGCTAATCAAATTCAAAACTGACAATTGACAGACGCTGCCAAACTCATTTAAAACAGAACATGGAAATTTTAACACAACATATGCAAATTAGAAAGAACATAGTCTTAGCAGTAAGGGAGATCGTATATGAAGACAGAGAGTCTGTAGAAATGTCCACATCGACTTCTTTATCCTGTCAGCTTGTAACGAATCCCCCAATCAATTCATTAGCGGGAATCCACTTAAGTCTTGTGTCGTCTGCGGTAATTGCCCGCCAAAAAGACAAGTGATGAAGATTGTGTGCCTGTCACTGATATTAAGTACGGATGAACAAACTGATAATAAAATATTTATTTCTCGGATACCAAGATAAAACAGCGCAACAATAAAGATGCACGGAACTGTTGTAGGATGTTAGTCCGACATTATCATTAGTGACCAAGAAATGAAATACAAGCAGAAAAAAATGTCTCTCTCGCATATATTAAATTGTACGTTATGACCAACACTTTCATGAAATTGGGGCTAGTTCACGAGTTGGCATTAGCGGCCCAAAAATGAAATACAAACAGAAAAAAATATCTCTCTTTTTCTCGCATATATTAAATTGCACGTCCTGACCAACACTTTCATGAAATTAGGGATAGTTCCTGAGTACGTATCAAATAAAGATCCAAAGATTTTTAAATCATATAATTAAATGGATATATCGGTCAACTCTCAAGAGTAATGCAAAGCGGTGCATTTCATCGACACGGGGATTAATGGGGTTTAACACGCATTCACAGTCGCGTCCAATACTGTGTCTACACTAAATTTGATTTTCTTATTCTGGGATAATCAATATTCAGTAGGTACTGGTAAATGTCATATACACCATGACAGTCTATTTGTCTTGTAGTTGTTTTCGTGCATAATTTTTTCCCATCCGGTATCCACACTGAAATGTACAAAACATTAATTTGAAATAACAAAATACAGCATTTCCTGAAGATCAAATTTACATCAATATAAAGTTAGAATAATTCTCATAATGTATATGTATATTGTACATTACCAAGAACTGGTTGCAGGTGCTCAGTGTTAGTAGTTTTTCTTTGTGAACCAACTTTAAGTGAAATACTATGAAGTTTGACCTATGCTTAGCGCTCAGTGCTATGACAATGAGGGTTCTTTAAAGCAATATGAGCTGCCAAAATTGCATTTTTTTATAGTGGCATTAAAAGAGGTTAAAGGAACGTTGATATGATTGAAAAAAAGAACTGCATCGAATTTCCTCTCTTATGCATCGTTTACACACCTTTACGTGATGAAAAATATATTCCTCGACATTCCGTTTGACCCTAACAATGGCAGCTGATTAATCGTCGGCGACAATCCCGAAGATAACCGATGTTGACACGAATGATTCTGATGCTGATCGGGGTGGATCGGGTTGTATCCGGGTCATTAAAATATGGACGGCGAGGTGAGATAAAATTCTAGTTACCATCATTATTTTGGTACTGTTAACGATGTTATATGTTTTTAAGTTATGATAGTATGTTTTTTAGTTATGATAGTTTTAAGGGATCGCTCGAAACATTACGCAAAATTCCAAAGTCGGCTTTCTCCCTCGCTTCGAACCTTTCGTGTCAGACATCTTTCGTGCTTACCGGAAATATTGCGCTTGCGCATTTGACTTTGCCGAATGAGTTCAACTTTAGGTCATTGCATACGGAAATAATGTCGGGAAAATTAAGGTACGGGAAGACTTAATTTCAACTGTCGAACATTTTTGCATTTAATGCAAAAAATACAACATATCAAAAGTTTAATCGATAAAATCAGGTATTAGAAGGTAGATGTTTACAAAATTTTCGATTAAATTTTAGGACCCCAAAATAACAATTTTGACAGCTTATATTGCTTTAATGTGTCAACGCCTGCCGTGACACGGGACCTCCGTTTTCAATCATATCCGAAAGATAAATGAATCTCACTTCTAAATGCCGAGCGGTTGGCGAAGGAGCAATCACTACCTATGTTTGACTCAGCTATGGCACGTCTAGGACTCAAACTTAAGGCATTCCGGTTACGAAGTGAACGTTTTATCACTGAGCTACCGCGACCGGTGTAATTATTGAAGGGTAGAGCGCATACTATTGGGAAATAGATAAATTCATGTACATCCAATATTATTTATTCGAAGAGAAACTTCGTGATATATTATTCATCAAAGACATAACTAACGACAAATGATCACGAGATACTATGTGCAATTTAAAAAGATTTCAATGTGCATTTTAAATTTTACATTCGTGACTTGGGTTAAACTTAAGGATTGTATACCACTGTAAAATGTCCATATTGATAGAGACCTTCATCGGGAGTCCAACTAATTTATCTATACAAAGTACTATACCTGAAATTCTGACTGATAAGGCCTAGCAAAAAAAAAAAAGAATCAGTGGAACAAAGCCGTAAACCTTTCGTACAGAGGGAAGCCATCAAAAGTAAAACTGATATTAAAGAAGTACATTGCTTATCTTTGCAGCCGATGACAGAGGACATTTAAAATGTACCTATTGAATTCAAACATCTATTATTCAAACATCGGTCATTAATGAATGTTGAATGTTGGTATCTTTTTGATTGTTTTCCTTTGGTTTGCGCTGATCCCTCGCTATTTACACGTTCGTTGTTCATGTATTGTCATTTCTAAGTATTCCTTTGGTCTTGAAATGTATGTACATGTCCGCTGAGTTATATTTCATGCATCGAATAAAATTGTAAACCTTTCTATTCAAAGGAACAAATAAATAATTTATTCCTTAATGTGTTTGATAGGTAAACTGAAATATGAACCGATGAAACTGGTGAATTATGAATAGTAAAAGGACTTTGATGCACACGCTCCAGACACCCTCATGACTTACACAGTTTGATATATTTGGTATGTTTTAAACAGCGATTTCTTTTGATGTTAGAATATTCTGCGATATGCATATGCGCCATTACGTGAAAGGTTTTCAATTATGTAAGATATGGAGAATCAAAATGTATACCCACACTTTTGATGTATTTGTTTTTGTCGACATAGTCGTCAAAATTCAGTGAATTGTGTTTGGTCTAGTAAATAAAAGATTTGTATTTTTTTTTATGGTTGATTCCTGTTTTAACGATACTAATCCTCTCTATTTCTTTTTCGAT
Organism: Ostrea denselamellosa; assembly: GCA_024699665.1. NCBI lineage: Eukaryota > Metazoa > Mollusca > Bivalvia > Ostreida > Ostreidae > Ostrea > Ostrea denselamellosa. Next base: position 3,322,657 of record JAMZEH010000012.1, read on the forward strand.
CAATCGCCATGTCTTGAGCGATGGGAAGTAATTTTCACTATTTGTTGTTGTTCTTCTGTTGGACATTTTGATGAATAGAGTGAGCACTGGTAAATTGTGCGCGGTATTGGGCATTTTTTTGAGGTTGATGTTCTCGTACGGTAGCAAATCCTCGGTGTCGTGTTAATGACATGCTGAAAATAGTTCCTTTTATAAAATCACATTTCCAGGCGATCGCGATTTTGTCCGTACCCATGAAAAGTAGACCCGAACAAAACTTCGTGATTTCACAACAATCATTTATTCCGACACAATACGTAGTACTGAGTTTCTTGATATTGGAAGGGGGGTGGGGTGGTAGCGTAAAAATACAATAAAGGATCAATCAAGCAAAAGCCGTTAATTCCAGCAAACGTATAATGTGTTCACGATCATCAAATATTAATATCCATGCACTTCATAACATTCATACAGATAAATAAGGAAATGAATATTGCCTCAAAATTACCATGCCCTTCTGTTCACGTCAGGTTATTTACTAGAAGAAATAAATCACTTGATATTATAGAATTAAAGTAATACCAAATTTTATAGGTATTGGATTATTTTTTATCCAAAATTTATGAAAGTGGATAACACAAATCCCTTAAACCTTGACAAGCAGTTTCCATAATCTTGAAAATAATTATCCTTCATTTAAGATAGATTATCTTTTTATCTAATTAAAATCACATTACGTATTTTATTATGGATGTCAAGAACGGAAGAGCGAAATAAAGCATAACCTTTATGAAGCTGTGTCAGATAATCTTTAAATTGAAACCCATATGAATAGGAAGGGAGTGGGACAATATATTCCTACAGAAATAACCGAGGTGCCCCGAAGGTTTATCAAGGAATTGTAAAACGTGCAAAAAGCCCTGACCGTCCCGGGGTCACGTGATCGGATACAGGAATGCTCCGCGTACTGAACCCCCTTTGGTGATATGATGAAATGTCGACATTGTAATATATCCTAAACACTGAGGAATATCAAAGCCTCACCACTTTAATTGTGCTTGGATTGATAGCGTGTTATGCGCTTACATAGCTGTAGATCCCAGCATCCATTGACAGACACCGGATAAATTGTTTGACATATATCTCACCCCGGGGAAAGAAAATTAACATTTGATTAAGTCCTTTAATCATATTTAAAATATCATAAGCTCAGAGTTAAAAGCTGGGATCAAACTGAATCTAGTTTGTGATGACTGCTAATTCAGAACATTGCTACAAAAAGACCATCCACGAGAATGTGAAACAAAGAGATCATTTACGTGTGGCTTAATTTCACGAGTTTCAAACCCGAGGATAGGTTCTATCGACCCATTCACAAAACTTCAAAGCGGTTTATCTTATTTTACATATGTTAAACAAATATTGATTGATAAAATTCTAGCCATTACTCTTTCATAAAATTTTGATAGAGTTTATAAATTGTTTTACCCAGAAAACTTGCAAGAGGTGGAAAGACGTAGAAGCCACTGTTGTTTATTCTTACATGAATCATAATAGATATTTGTGTACCAATAGTCAGTGACAGTTGTGTATGTTATTTCAAGGAGAGGAACTAGTAAGTTTTTAGAACTGTTTCCGATCCTTTTGTATATATCATATACCATAAAATCTGTTCAAATCATTTATAACCCACAACATTTACGTGTTTCAGTCTAAATTCATACTGCACTATATATAAGAGGACTGTGCTAATTAATGTCCTTTAACTTAAAAAAGAACCACTATGACACGTAAAAAAAAGACAAAAAACAAAACGCCTAAATTTAGAGAAGTACATAGTTTCTTTTACATATACTCTGTCATAGGGCTCTTTCGCATAAGATATAGTGCACCTTCTAGCAGATATTCTACCTACTTTCTGTTAAAGGAAGACTCACCGCTTCAAATGGAGATTATTATTTTATCAAAGAGTGATAATTTCAGTTATAGCTTTTAATGTTATATGGTTGTGTCCCTCTCGTCCTGAAGGTGGAATGCAAGAGGATATATTTAATGTGCTTTTATAAGAATAGGCACAGCACCCAGCATAAGGCTCAAATTTTGTGGTATTTCAGCTAAAGTTGGTGAAGTCTTTATATGGTTGAAAATTCTCGAAATTACGTAAAACACCAAACAAACATGTGGATAATGTTGTCTTATAGTATTCATATTCATGCGCAATAATAATTATTGAACCTCTTCACACTTATATGTTGACTTGATCACTTCTTTTGTCACCTTACTGATGTTAAACAGTGTCTCCCGCTCACCCTGTACAGCCCCCTCACTACAGAGGTTTGAAAGTCTGTTTCCACAGTATATATAAAGATCTCTATTGTCAAATGAATTTTGATTGATTTCATTAACTATATATATATATATATATATATATATATATATATGTGTGTGTGTGTGTGTGTGTGTGTGTGTGTGTGTGTGTGTGTGTGTGTGTGTGAGAGAGAGAGAGAGAGAGAGAGAGAGAGAGAGAGAGAGAGCAGATAATACTTTGTTACATTGATATAACATGCGCACATACATGTAAGTATGATTAATTATAGACATTTACTAGTATCAGGTTTGTTAGTCAGTCACATTCATTTCTCTGTATTTTCCAAGAGATCAGAATTCGAAGCATTGTAGGTTAAATTCCCCGAATGTGGAAATTAATTGAAAAACAATCCATTACCTGGTAAAGAAATGCCGTAAACGCCGAGCGTAGGCCTAAATTTTACAGCCCTTCACCGGCAGTGGTGACGTATCTATACGAGTGAAAAATCCTCGAGCAGGACGTTAAACAACAGACAATCAGTCAATCAATCAATCATTTCCTGGTGCTTTGCACCCTTGTCTGTCTCCATCTGTAAAGTACGTTCTTCATGACGTGTTAAGGAACAATAGAGAATGTGTTTTAAACGAAATTGATTTTTATTTTACCTTGAATGCTTTATAAATGTAATTTAAACCTAAAGAAAACCCGCATTTTCAGTCATTCACCAGGGATAGAATAAGGTGTCTCTTTTTTATTTATATTGAGGCCCTGGTTTAGTATCAAATGTTTTCTGGTTGTATTATCTGATAATTTGAATTTTCCGTATGATTTGAACGTAGAACATATATACTCTTTACAAATAACATTCCTTGGTAGCCCAAACTTAAACATTTAAATGAAAAAAATTATTTATAGAATAAGAATAACGTTGTGAGTAGCGTTGTGATTGAATATACTAAGACCTTTGGACAAGGTAAAAGAGTTTTTTATTTATTTTATTAGCAAAAATCTTACCTATAATATTCTCTACTGTGGTGTCCATATCTAACTATAAAATGTGTGTGATTTTTATGTTATTTATACAATAGACCAATTTTATTATGAATAAATCGCCCAAAACTTAGAATTACTTTCCTATATGAGCTATTGCTGGTCCGTCCCCTGAATTCGATTATTCACATGCATTATATCGTGTTCCCAGCGTAGAATGTCGTTCTATATACCGCTGTGTTAGGACGAGACCAGCTTGTTTTATACCATGCTAGTACTATATAAGCATTGACTGATTCAGAACATTTTGCAAACACATCGATTAAAAAAAAAAAGTTGAAATGAAAATATTCAAGAGTTCAGTAAATTTCCGGTGTAATTATCAGGATTAAAATATTCACTCTGACAAAAATTTCAACACTTCGATTCCTTGCCATAAAAGACTACCATTAACTGAAAGGACACCAACATAAAGTGAGTGGAGAGGGTGATAATCATGCAAATTACTTCTCCGAAGACAACTAGCAATAAATATTAGCTTTTGATGGGAATGGAACTAGTACATTAGCGTAGTTGCAGATCTATTGCGCCCTCTACGTCAAGAAACATACATGAGAAATCTGAACACGTGGGCTTTTAAAGAGTTCAAGTATCTGCTTTGCATAAACTGCTGTTTAACGCGGGAAATAGCAGGTGACGGGTGTCATCAAATGCCACGATTGGTGGTCTTTTCTCAGGCAGAACGTACAAGTAATTATGTAAGTCATGTCCAATGAAACGTTCTCACACCTTGCATTTAATTCATCCAGATTATAAGACTGTGATTTTCAAAACGTTACATTGATTGAAAACGAAAGGAATTATTCAAATACCAGATATGGTAAGTTTATATTAATATATGTTTTTTTCTAAATGTTATAGAATTAAGCACAAAACACCTACCGTTTATGATATGATTTATTTCAGTAAAAGAAATAAAATCCTACGAGATATAAATTTCGTATGTCTAATAAACTAAATTTTTAAAATGAAGTTTAGTTTTACAGACTTTCACACGAGTTGAGAAGATCTATCCTCCGCTAACTTGCACAACGCACCGTAGAACTGATTGCCCATGGGTCTATTTTCTTTCCATGTTTATTGCTAATTAACTTTGCTCATTTACGACTTTTCTTTCTTGGAATCAAATGAATGACTTTATAGATTTTCACTTTTTATAGATTTTGCGTTTCATTGAGATGCTTATCAATGACACATTCCTCGCCTGTCTCTGAAGCTTTTGTTGTCGGTCATATATAGCTTCCTATTTAGTTCTTGACATCGTATGATCAAGCTTTTCCGGATTAAGGAAGCAGAGTAAAGCGATGAGTGTTAATAGTCTCAGTAACTATCTATAAAAATATATGAGAAATTGTTGGATGAATGATTCATCGCAGATAAAAGTGTACTTTTACAATGACAACTCTCGCTCCAGGTGAAATAAATGATTTTTCCCGGTGTAAAACTGTTTACGACTTTCAGTGGCTTTATCAATGATCCACAAGTAAATTGTATGTTATGTAAAACATTCCATTTAGTTGTGGCAGGGGTGAACACTTTCTTAGGAAAATGAAAATGAAATCTGTCCTATAATCTGCTTTACCTGGGACACTGTATCAAGGTAACGTTCGCTCACACTGTTTCCTTCCTTTTCATCAGTCCTGTGGGAATCTGGGTTAAATTAGGTCCTCGGTATCCCTTACTTGTGGGAAGAGGTGACTAAATAGGGCGGTCCTTTGAGTGAAACCGCAAAAACCGAGACCACGTGTCAAGACAAGCGCGGCACGAGAAAGATCCCTCCCTGCTCAAAGACCATAAGTGCCGAGCATAAGCCTAAATTTTGCAGACCTTCACCGGCAATGGTGACGTTTTCATTTGAATGAAAAATTATCGAGCGGGACGTTAAACAATATATAATCAATCAACTAATCATCCCTTTCATGACATATTCCAATGAGAAATTGTCTCCCCAAAGAGTGAAGACCTTGAAGGTATGTACCCAAGGACGGAATATGTTTCCTAATGTAACTTTTCAAATGACATACAAATTAATAAAAGTAGTGTTGAAAAAAAGTTGGTCAATATATACTTTGAAACAAATATTGCCTTACATATTTTACTCGATTTTTAAATGTTGCACTGACAAATTATATCTAGAAAGTCCAATGAATGTACCATTGCTTTTACAGACAAGTGTTCAATAACGAAGATTACGGGAATATCTTTCCTAAGATTTTTCTCTAGCGTACTGGTCTGGGCATATTAAAACACTACAATTAAAGGTGAAGATAACGAACAGTATTCAATCTCGTAATTCCTATAACAAATAAAAATCGGAGAGATGGGCAAACACGGACCCTTGGACATACCAGAGGTGGGATCAGGTGCCTAGGAGGTGTAAGCATCCCCTGTCGACCGGTCAATATCAATTATCTAACGCCTACATAATTCGACTCCTATGAAATAATTGGGATATATTATTAATCATATAGGATAAAAATGTTTATTATATCTTTTATACACACACCTTAAAATAAACCGGTCGCGGTAGCTCAGTGGTTAGAGCGTTCGCTTCGTAACCGGGAAGTCGTGAGTTCGAGCCCCGCTCTTGCCATGGCCGCGTCAAACCTAAGACGAAAAATAGGTAGTGATTGCTCCTTCGCCAAACGCTCGGCATTTAGAAGTGAGAATCACGGGTCTTTCGGAAATGACCTTAAAACGGAGGTCCCGTGTCACGGCAGGCGTTGGCACGTTAAACAACCCTCACTGCTACGGCCCTGAGCGCTAAGCATAGGTCTAAATTTGTGGTACTTCATCTACAGCTGGTGACGTCTCAATATGAGTGAAAAATTCTCGACGGGATTTAAAACAAACAAACAAACAATCAAACATTAAAATGTACTTTAACTGATGGATCTAGTTGCTCTGTAAGTCATGTGGTCGGAGCCCCAGTAATCGGGTCGAATTAATTGATGTATGATATTTGGATAGTGTTGTGTTAAACACTATATAACTACCGTTACAAATGTTCACTATGTCTTAATGCTGCACAAGTGACGTAAATTAATTTTACTGCTGCACATGAATTGACGTAAACTTAATTTTACTGCTGCACATGAAGTGACGTAAACTTAATTAAGAGAACAACAATCAAACAAGTACAAGAAAACATAAATCTGCTTTCATTATCAACATTTTGTTATTTTACCGCATATTTATACAACTCACAACAAAAGAATTTGGAGATATCTAAATCCAGTAATTTTTTTTTTTCAGAGCTTACTCAGATTTTTGCATACGTTTGAGATATCTAATGGTTCGTTTCATATACGTAAACACACCGGTGATTACCGTAATGATGCAACACCAAACGTTTCACGATCTCTGGATATGATTTTTTTTTGGTAGGAATACGTTTCAGGGAATAAGAAAGATTGGTGGTTTTTTTTTTATTGTGATAGAAGTGGGAATTATATTTTGGGAACGTGTTTGGTCGGTAAAGGGTGAAACAATACGAGCATATAATGTTTGATAGAGTTTGTCAGGGGACATGTATTTTGTCCTCAATGGTTTGATGAAAGTTTTACATAAGAAATAAATAATGGCTTTCATTGAACATGACGACCTGAACTGCAACGATGCGCGTTAGTTATTCACTTCTTATACTTCATTGTGGTGTCCCTTGGAGTTCCATCCCTACCCACCCCCCACCCCCATCCCCCGGTATTAAAATTATCCGGATTTGACTTTGGACTAAGTTTTCAATTTTTAAGTGCTATTCTTTCAATTATTAAGTTAAATCAATCACGTTTGGAACACATTAAATGATGGTTCATTTATAAGCGTCCATTCATTTTTCCACGACAAAAAACATAATTAGAATGTTTTACTTTCGGATTCTGAGAGAATCATCATTCTTTTGAAATTCCACAATATTCAAATTAAGTTTATTTTTACGCTTTCTCTAAATAAAGCCCAATATCTCTCTCTCCCCCTTTTAATCTATATAGTTAAAATAATAATGCTAAAATAATAATTAAAAGAAATTTATTTTAGCTAAATTCTTTTTCATTTTTGTTTGTTTGTTGATACATTATGTTTTAAGAGATATATGAAGAAATTAGAATGATTTTATATTTCTAAAGATTGGTTGCTGATATCTTTCGTAAAAGGAAGCAGATATCGTAATAGACAAGGCGATTGCATCTACAGACCCCTAGGCGAATCTGCTATGTGTAAACTTCATAGTGGAGAGACACTATTCAACATGAGTGAATCTCTACTTGAACACCAATCTTGTGAGTACGATTAAGCACGTGACCATTGGAATTAAGCATATGCAATGTGTCATTATGCAGTGATATGAAGGAGAAGAAAAAAAACCCAAACGTACATCAGTTTAAAGATGAGCAACCTCGGGAAGGACGTGCAGTTATTAGCATTATCAGGTGCTTACAAATGAAAACTACCCCTGATATGATTAGAAATCTAATGAGAAACTATATGATGTATTATTTCAAAACTTGAGTTTGGCAAATCACTCTCTGTCCTCAGAATTACATGATTTTGATAAAGAAACTTAATTACAATTTTTACATAAAAAGACAGTGATAAAGGACTGTGTATATTCCAGTAAATCACAGATATATGAGGTAGACCCTTTAATAATGTCACAGCAGTCAGGGTTTCATTGCTTTTATTGATTTTATATAAGATAGATATTTGCCGTGAAGTTTTGAAGACCATTCCTAAACCTATGTATTAATATACAGGAAAGGAACGAGAACTGCGAAATGTGTATCATGCAGAATTTCACTGAACATGAATTTCCTAGACCCGGGGCCATAAAACCTCACGTTTTGTGTCTCAAACTTCCGGTATAATCTGGGGTAATTGCATCTTATTAATATTAATCGTACACCGATGAAAATTTTCATTGATTGTCTGAAATATTTTATTTGCAAAATGTGTATAAAAAACAACTATTTCCTAGGTTTAAATGGTAAGTAAAATTAAGATTTATCTCCGAGTCAATTTAAACTATTGAAACGTGACACCCAAGGACGCTCAGTGGAATAGACCAATCCCGGAAAAATGTAAAGGTACCCTCTTATTATAGCACTGGAGCCTCTAGGGGGCGCAATACTAATAATAAGTATATCACGTTGCCTGTATTATCTAAATGAATTTTCAATGCTTATACACACATTTAGTCCAATTCGTCGAAATAAACACATAGGCGACTCTTCATTCGAAGTTCTTGATCGCTCGAAGTGAAATCACGGTTCCATTCTTTTTCTCTCAATCTCTTGATTTCCGATCTCTGGAATTTAAATTTGTTTCCTGTATCTTAAACACATGTCATTGATTTTTACTCCTAATGAAACTGGTATCACGGTAGGGTATGCTCGCCTTCAGTCAGTTATAATTATCAATCAATCAGTTATAATTATCAATCAATCAGTTATAATTATCAATCAATCAGTTATAATTATCAATCAATCAGTTATAAATATCAATCAATCAGTTATAAATATCAATCAATCAATTATGATTATCAATCAATCAATCATTTAATAGTATTTCCGCTTGGACCTTCCTGGGATAACAGGGAATACCTTGTGTTTCAATGGGGGGAGAGGGTGTTAGAACATTGTTTAATTGGTTAGTTTAACCCTACCCACGTGCTTAATTTCAGGGGGGGGGGTGTAGGTTTATAATGATTTGTTTATCTGTGCACATTTACCAATGGATGTATAGCAACCCTCAAAAGTTGGGGTTTGATAGTACTTTTGAGAAGACAATCTAGGGACTCTTTAATTTCACAATTTAATTCAACCCTCGATGTCTCTCACGGAGATTTATCAAGGTCCCTTAAATTGATTTACCTGTAGTTCCGTACATAATTACACCATGCATAATATTCCAAGTTGCAAAACGATCGTTCAAATTATTCTCGAAACGTATTCAGGGGGGTAGCTGCCATTGACGCCAAAAAACGCCAGGGCGTACACATCAATTTAACAACAAAAGATGGTTGTTAATTTTTCATTTTATTATGCATGATCTTATAGCTAGAACAAACCATACATTTAACCTAAAAAGCCTCAAAGCCCATGAGCTTCCGGGGGGCTTCGCCACCTGGGTCACCACCAGGGCCTTTCTCTAGACCCATTGGGGGCCTTAAGACAGACCCCAGCCCATTCTGCATTTGTCACTATGCGTACACTTCTCTTCAAGGCTAGCTACGCCACTTGTATTTAACGGAAGCATGACTCTCTACATGTGGTCGCGGTATTTCAGTGGTTCGCTACGTGATCGGGAAGTCGTGAGTTCGAGCCCCTGCTCGTACCTTGGTCGCGTCAAACGTAAGACAGTGAAACTTACGAGCGACTGCTCCTTCGCCAAACGCTCGGCATTTAAAAGTGAGAGAGGCGGATCTTTCGGATGTGACCTTAAAATCGAGGTTCCGTGTCGCAACAGGCATTGGCACGTTAACGAATCCTCACTGCTAGGGCCCAGAGTCCATGCATATGTCTAAATTGTGGCACTTTATTAAAGCTAGTGGTGAAATATATTTTACAGTATGACCGTTGAGTTGTGCGAAGAATGTCACCTTCTTCAAAGGTGAAGAAGATTACGTGTTGCCGTAATCATTAAACGCGGGAAATACAAGGCAGTCGGTGTAAAAAGTGCATTGTAATGTCATATTAGCTGCGATGTGTTTCTTTCAAAACAAGCACAATTTCAACAACAACAAAACATGAAGGTACGAGAAAGCTTGGTTAGAACTCCAAAACGTTGGTTGTTCGTACTTTCCTAACAGTTAATTTACCGCGGCGACAGCGACATTTTTCCAGACGCATTATGGGTAATCTTCATAATTTTTCAGCTGATGAAGAGCAAATCGCGTTACTCAGATGTGTAATCTCGCTCTCGAAGGTACGTAAAACAAACCAAAAACAAACCGTATCTTGAGCACAGTAACGAATTTTATGATTTTGACTGGCTTCAGCAAGAGTGATCTGACTTGACATAAATAATTTTAAAGACTTTTAAGGTATATTTATTTACTGAAACTTTGTAAATTATGTTAAATAAATGAGGAAAACCTGATGTATAATAAAAATATTAAAAGTTTCAGAAAGCTTTTGGACATTTCTAGTAATTTACATTACAGCCTTTAGAATGTATACATATATATAATACATATCATGCAGTTTTTTTGAAGTCACATTAAGCTATTACAAAGCTACTTACTTGAATACGATTTATTTAGACGCAATATTACTGAGAACACTCTTTGCTCTTATGGGAAAGTTTGTTTATTCTCTACATCCTATTGAGAACATTCTTTGCCCTTGTTGAAAGTTTGTGTATTCTTTTACGTCCTATTCAAGAACTTTTTATTTATGTAGAGACGTCGTCAGCTTTTTCAGTTATCTGGGGGCGTCCAGTTTTTGTATGTAGAGGAGAGAACCCAGATACAATGTATCCGGGAAGAGACCACCGACCTTCCGAAAGTAAACTGGCAAACTTTCTCATATATATCGGCGCGAGCGGGATTCGAACCCGTGCCAACTAGAGGTGAGAGGCCTTGTGATTTTGAGCCACGGAGGCCCCCTATTGATTACGACCTTAAAAAAAAAAGTTTAAACTTTATTTATTTCACGACGATTAACAAACAAGTTCTACAACTTATATTAATGCTTCTCGTCGGCTCAGAGTTTTTGGCGTGAAGGGGTCATTGATGTGGGAGGAAACCGGAGTACCCGGAGGAAACCCACGTGTCCGAGTGGGCGACCACAATACCCTCTCACATACAACCACTGTCGATCCGGAGGATCGAACTCGGGTCGCAGCGGTGAGAAGCGAGTGCGTTAACCACTACGCTACCCGGACACCCACGACCTTACGACCTTAGGTGATCTGATACATAGGGAAAACGCACAGACTGAATTCATTCCGTCCTGATGGCATGGGTGAGCTCAATGACGTCACCAGGATGAATGTTGACTAACTTTCGACCAGCTGTTTCATGTTTTAGCCGTGTTACTCGTTTGATTGGGACTTTAGTTCTTTAAGTTTTCCCTGTCTGTGATCAGAGTTTTAGGCGCATTATTATGGATTCAGTGTTTGTGGATTCACAGAGAAAAAGATAAAAAAAATAATCAATGCGACTGTTCCATAAGATGGACAACTTGTGCGGGTCATTTTTAGAGCAATTTCTTGGGTATCTTTTACAGGTTCCTTGTGCAGATTATTGATTGATTGATTAAATATTGTTTAACGTCCCGCTCGAGAATCTTTCACTCATATGGAGACATCACCATTGTCGGTGAAGGGCTGCAAATTTAGGCCTATGCTCGGCGCTTATGGCCTTTGAGCAGGGAGGGATCTTTTACGTGCCACACCTGCTGTGACACGGGACCTCGGTTTTTGCGGTCTTATCCGAAGGACAGCCCCAATTATTTGCCTCTTACGACAAGCAAGGGGTGCTGAGGATCTTTGTTCAGAGATTAATTCCCATATTTCACACCGGCCCCAATTCTTTTTTCATTGATTTAGTTCTAAACTCACTACTTATTATTTATATATTTCTATTATTATCTATACTTATAAATGAAATAAATTTTCCCAATAAACTCCGAAAAGCTTGCTCCAGATTACTGCTTGCACCTATAATAGTGCTTCATATAGAAGGTGAAGTTTATAAGGGATTTTACATGATTAGAAATTATTGTAAAATTAATTAAAAACTTACTTTTGTTTCCGATAAATTAAGTGAAATAGCAAAACGAAAGTGCAGAGGTAGGAAACGCTTTAGCAAATCAAATAAAACGATATAAAGGAAACCCCTTAGCAGTGGTTATGTGATCTTACGGAAGAGATAAGTGTTAATATTGGTTGAATATATAAAATATTCGTTTCTTCAATCCGTGAGTTTAGTCTTGAATCAGCCGCATGAAAATTTCCAGAACGAAGACACATGTATGTGTCAAGTTTGCTGACTATCGGATATTTAATTAACAACTACAGGTAACTCCGGTAGTGCTGTCATCTTTTAATAAATTACTGAAAACTCAGTTATACTTAACAAATAAGTTCCTTACAAACAATATTGCATTTTGCTGTTTTGAAAAATAATTTATCTTATCTTCATCAACATGTATCTGTGTATAATACAACGAACAAACTGGAGTTTATTTATGTACCACTATGTGAATGTGAATGTTTTTATTGATAATATTATCGAACGTTTATTTTCAACAGAACATTACTAAAATTCGAATACATCTTAATTCACACACTTTACAATTATACAACTATTGTGTATGGTTTGGGTTATCGCTTTCTTTAATTAATTCACTTTACACACCCACATACACCGTCACACATCCATACCCACATACACCCACACACACACACACACACACACACACACACATATATATACACACCCACATACACACACACACACACACATAGATACACGCACCCACATACATACACACATACATACACACATATATACACACATACATACACACACCCACATACATACACATACATACACACATACACCCCACCCACATACACATACACCACCCATCCACCCCACAACACACATACACACACCACACACACACACACACACACACACACACACACACACACACACACACACACACACACACACACACACACACACACACACACACAAGAGGACCAAACTGCTCATCTGAACACTAATGGACCCGAGTAAAGAAAACAATCAGGTTACATGCATATCAGGTTAAATATGTAACTCTAAATCTTGAAAAACGTCTTGAATTTTCATGATTATTTCTCTCGTTTGTTTTACGTCAAAAGTCCTTCAATTATATTAAATATATAGGCACCTGATCCCACCTCTGGTATGTCCAGGGGTCCGTGTTTGCCCAACTTTCTGATTTGTATTTTCTACAGGAATTAGTTATCTTGACCTTTCATTTAAAATATCATAAGCTCAGAGTTAAAAGCTGGGGTCAAACTGAATCTAGTTTGTGAGATCATTTACGTGTGGCTTAATTTCAAACCCGAGGATAGGTTCTATCGACCCATTCACAAAACTTCAAGGCGGCTTATCTTACTTTACATATGTTAAACAAATATTGATTAATAAAATCTTTCATAAAATTTTGATAGAGTTTATAAATTGTTTTATCAGAAAACTTGCAAGAAGTGGAAAGACGTAGAAACACACTGCTACATAGCGTAAAAAGATATTTATAACACACAATTTCTATTTTTCATTTTACGTGTTTCAGTCTGCACTATTTCACAAAGTACTTTGCTAATGTCCATTAATTTAAAAAGAACCATTGTGTCTCATTATGTGTATTTATTAAAACAAACCAAGATGCCCAAGTTTAGAGAAATACATAGTGTTTTATTTTACATACGTACTCTCATAGGCCTCTTTTCACCTCCAGCAGAGATTCCCTCTCCTATCTGCTAGTTGAGAACTCTTCGTTTCAAAGGATATAATTATTTTATAGAAAAGTGATAATTTCAGTTATAACTTTTAATCTTATAAGGTCCAGCAGGAGGATATATTTAATGTGCTTTTATAAGAATAGGCACAACACCCAGCATAAGGCTCAAATTTTGTGGTATTTCAGCTAAAGTTGGTGAAATCTTTATATGGTTGAAAAATCTCGAAATTACGTAAAACACCAAACAAACAAATGGACAATGTTTTGTAATCATGTGTTGTCTTATAGTATTCATATTCATGCGCAATAATAATTATTGAACCTCTTCACACTTATATGTTGACTTGATCACTTCTTTTGTCACCTTACTGGTGTTAAACAGTGTCTCCCGCTCACCCTGTACAGCCCCCTCACTACAGAGGTTTGAAAGTCTGTTTCTACAGCATATATAAAGATCTCTATTGTCAAATGAATTTTGATTGATTTCATTAACTCTATATATATATATATATATATATATATATATATATATATATATATATATATAAAAAGATCTCTATTGTCAAATGAATTTTGATTTCGTAATGAACGTGTCTATACACGCGCATCGCTTAAGACTAGACATTCGATCTCGGTTCATTACAAGGAGATGCTTTCATATTTACCATTCAATGTGGGAAGATTATCAAATACCTTACCTATATATGAACAATGTAACTTTGAACCCTTTTGTGGCCCCATCCTGATCCCGAGGCTCCAACCTAAAACTACACTAAATTTGATACTTTCATATCAAATTGACATTCATAATGAAAACCGCGAAATATCTACCAAATACACAACTCAATTCTGAATATATGAATATTTTATGAAAATGCTAAATTCAGTTTATATTTTCCACTTGTGCAGTGTTCAGCAGCTAAAACATAGCACGTATGTATTTATGATGCCGTACAATATGGTATACATTTTTACTGTTTTAACCAGAATTATTTGGCTTTAAATCGGTGTTTATAAACTCAGCCATATCTTATGCACATTCAGACGACAAATCAAGTGAAGGTCACGTGTCCAGTTCAGACCTCCAAATCGGTGGTCTTATCAGTGTCAAGTTGAGTATTTTGTCATTAAATAAAAATATCAAATGTCTCTTGTAATTCGTTGTTTTACGCTCTTTCAAATCCAAGTCTGAGTTACAGAGATCGTGTTGCCATTCCCCTCACGCGCGCGGGGCTATTAATAGAGCCTAATAGACCTAGCCGCAAATCCCACAATCCTACCAATATTTACTTTTTAATGATCTCGGTGGTTTTGTTTTATACATGCAATGCTTTCAAGCATGTAATTAAGGAAAATTAATAACTTTAAACACTAATTGATCTACTTTAAAGTAATTCTCTACAAAAATCTTCGACTCACATGGCGATGTCACATTGCCGGTGAAGGGCAGCAAACTTTTGGCCTATGCTCAGCGCTTACAACCTTTGAACGGAGAAATTTTATCATACCACACCTGCTATTACACGAGGCATTGGTTTTTGCGGTCTCATCCGAAGGACCGCTCCCATTAGTCTTACGACAAGTAAGGGGTACTGAGCACCTATTTTAACCCAAATCAACGCGAGAGAGATTGAATGGAATAGAAAGAGACACTTCATAGGATAAATGAAAGAAATACATTTCTTTGATGGATAAATGAAACTGCATCATTTTGTTAAGTAATACTCTTCGTTTCAAAGTGAAAAATTAACAGTTTAAATTGCTAAGGACACCATATTAGTAATAGTACGCAATACAGTTTGTAGGCTGTTTTTACCAAGCGTCAGAAGCGACTGAATCTCTAGCAACCAATCAACGACTTAACAGATAACCTTTTAATTACGTACTTCTAATGACGTAGAAAGAGTGTTAATTGTGAATTTAAATTTATATCAATACTTTCCTTTACATCCAGTTGTCATTTACCTTTACTGTTCAATTCAAGAAGAAAGTTTTCACTGATATCATTTCGGTTTTCTTTACATTTACTTTTTATTAATGTTTTAGAGATAATGGAGGTACTGTAATTTCAACATAACCAAGGATAACTGAAGTCATAGTTTCCTACGTGAACGAAAGGAAGAAGCGATACGGTATTGAAAAGAAACATTTTAAGATGGTGGCGAAGGAATTCTACACGGTGTGGCGAACAACGTAAGTTGATTGTTTCTAAAAGTTTCTTATGTAACGATTCACATAAAGAATTCATAAAGTAAAATCATTCTTCCATTTTTTTTCTTTGACAGAATTTTCTTTGTCGTATGCAATTTTGCATATATCACATGCCAAGTAGATTTCGAACATGATGGCCAATCCTTACTTAATTCGTTTCGGCATCAAGATGGAGCACAAAAACGATCTTTTGACAGACTAGCATCCGGTATTATTGGAAAGAGAGGACTAGACTCGATAGCGAGTGGTTTGGTCGGAAAGCGTCGATTAGATTCTATCGCAAGTGGATTGGTAGGCAAGCGTCATCTGGACTCCATAGCGAGTGGTCTTGTCGGGAAGCGTCATCTGGACTCCATAGCGAGTGGTCTTGTCGGGAAACGTCATCTGGACTCCATAGCGAGTGGTCTTGTCGGGAAGCGTCATCTGGACTCCATAGCGAGTGGTCTTGTCGGGAAACGTCATCTGGATTCCATAGCAAGTGGTCTTGTTGGGAAGCGTCATCTGGACTCCATAGCGAGTGGTCTTGTCGGGAAGCGTCATCTGGACTCAATAGCGAGTGGTCTTGTTGGTAAGCGTCATCTGGACTCCATAGCGAGTGGTCTTGTCGGGAAACGTCATCTGGATTCCATAGCCAGTGGTCTTGTTGGTAAGCGTCATCTGGACTCATTAGCGAGTGGTCTTGTCGGGAAGCGTCATCTGGACTCCATAGCGAGTGGTCTTGTTGGTAAGCGTCATCTGGACTCCATAGCGAGTGGTCTTGTTGGTAAGCGTCATCTGGACTCCATAGCGAGTGGTCTTGTAGGGAAGCGTCATTTTGATTCAGTTGCAAGTGGACTTGTCGGAAAACGTTTTATTGACTCGATAGCAAGTGGTCTTGTTGGAAAACGTCATTTTGACTCAATTGCAAGCGGGTTAGTTGGAAAACGTGAAATGGAAAACGATGCAAATGGTCACACACATTTTGTTCTTGCTAGAAAACGTTTGATGGACTCTCTCGCAAGCGGTTTGGTTGGGAAGCGTATGATGGATTCGTTGGCAAGCGATATTTTGGGGAAGAGAACTTTGGACTCCATAGCGAGTAGTTTAGTCGGGAAAAGAACAATGAATTCCCATCCTAGAGGGTCGCTAGAAAAAAGAGCACGGGATTCTCTACCAAGTGTTTAGTAGGAAAGCGATCAAGTTTTCTGAACTTGTCAGATAATAGAAAGGTTCAAGAAAATTAACTGTGAAATAGGGTGCACTTGTTTTGAAATTTGATAAAACTCTTGGAAAGCTATATTTATAATATAACATTTTCACATGTTTCAGATCCTGAAAACATTTTATCATATATTTTTGTATGGACCATAATATCCGTGTTCCGAAAGGTGGAGTTTTGGTTATATACTCATTTTCAATTAAATATGATAAAGAATTACAAACTTCACGGTTCCGTTCTGAAAGACGTCTAAGATCAAAAGGTGTTTTAGCCATTTCATACAATTAACTTCATCCCCATATTTACAGTATTTATACTAAACATGCAATATTTTACCCGAGTTTCTAAATACGCATACACGTCGCTAAAATCGTTTTAATCGAGTCATATATTTTTTCTATATCGACTGCTGTTTTTGTAACATGCACGGTATTTTTCTTGCAATTTATAGTGTTTTTTATCTCTCATTTGATTGGACGATCAAAGGACATCCTGAGATACCGACACTGCAGTTTATATGTAAAATAAATGTGCTTTCTCCGATTTTTTCTTTTTACAATTCTTCATTTCATCTAATAAACGTTGAACGAATATGTACAAGGGAAAAATTAATAAATGTGATTTTCTTTCTTTTGTTATCAATAAATAATTCTTATTCTACAGATTCATGGGATGCGTTGTCACTTGAGAAAAACGCAAATTGATTTAAGAAGCGTAATATTGGATGATATGTTTGTCAGAGGGAGGTGAAAGTACCAGCAATCAATTTGACAGTGATTTCTTCGTATGCTAGATTTGTAGCGTCCTACAGTACAACATGGATATGATCAGCATTTGGACTGGTTTCACCCAATTAGGTTCAGCATATTGATTACAGCAAACAAACCATTCACTAAACTGTCAGCCATTTTAACGTAAAATTGTGACCATCGTATCCCCTTAAATAGAAATATACACATGGATGTGCCCTTGCAAAGAAGAATATTAACATGTGCCGACGTGTTGCTTATACAACACTACTAACGGAATTGACATTCAATTTTCCATAATATGAAGTCAGTCACGTACAATCAATGCTTCAAAAGTATTTGAGTCAAAAGGGTGTACTATGTACTTTCATCTGGCTTAACAGAAACAAAATAAATAAAACGCCTCAGAATATTTACACAGAGTTTATTTTGTAAACAGACAAGAATTTCATTAATGAACAAATCGGAAACATTAAACATCTCGTTCAATCGTGATATTTTAAATACCGACAGCAACTAAAACTGCAACCTCTGCAGTATGGCCAATTCATTCGATGACTTTGATATTTACTTTAAGATAAAAGTGTCCTGTTGTTTTCGGGCAATCGCCATCACTGCCATGAGCAGGCTGGTTTCGAGCTCGAAACATTATGTTCAAATCAAGGCACCGCTGCGATTCTTCATTTGAATTCTCTTGAGAGAACGAAACGTTTCTTTCAGTTCTTGTTTTTCTTCTCTTACACAGCCATGTGGTTATATGGTGAATTATCTACCTGTACCTAAATCTGTCAGTATAGCGCTACAACCACGAGTCGTGCCATTGTTTCCTTCCAAAACTTGGAAAAACCTGACCTACAGCTTAACGTCAACTTGATCCATTTAGTCCCCATCAGTTCTCTTAGATCCTCTAAATTTCTGTCGAAATATGTTTTTCAACAATTGCGTTTTGAACTTCAAACTAGGCCCATGCCAACGTTTCTCCATCACCGATTGACCGGATGTAGTTTATTTTGCTCCTCTCGTCTTCAGTTGAGTTGACGTCACGCTCTAAATTATTTTTATTATACTTGCGATAAATATGTGTGTTTTGTTAAAGAAACTACACATCTACTAAATAAACACTTATACGCGAGATTGCAAAATGTGGTGTATGTCTGACAAATTTCATCTAAAAAGCTGTATTATGATGAATCAGATTGTTTTGTTTGTTTATTTCTCTAAATTGATGTACGTCCCTTCGAGAAATTTTCACTCATTTTGCGGCGTCACCAGCTGTAGGTGAAGTACCACAAAATTACTCGAATCACTTAGACACAAAACTGATATATCAAGACAACCCCGTTTACAATGTATGTTCACATTTCCTTAAGGCAACTAACTAAACACAATTAACATAATATAGTTTCAACTTTATTCATTTATTGCCTGAAACTGAACATTCAGTATTCCCCGTGACAGACGACTTTATTAACACAACGGAGCAACGACAGATTCATCCAAGCGTACATTTGCACAATTTAATTTTTTTTTTAAAAAAAGCGCAGGTTTACCGTGGTTTACTCATACTTTTTCATTTCTCCAACTATTGAGCTTTGTCCTCTGCTCATCACAGAGAGATCGAGCAGGATTATTTTGAGCAGTATAATATTGTTAAAAGTTATGGAAAAAATGGTCTTTATAAGAAATAATGGTCATTTATTACGTTACAACACAATACCAGAATGTGTCATAAGTACTATCATGTGCCCTGGCTTTAAATCGATATCCTAGAGACTTGATACAGTCGATTTTCCCATCCTTTCGTTGTATTCATAATTATACCTCCCCCCCTCCGCAAACGAAGTTTTGGGGCTATAGTCTAGTGGTATCACCATGTTCTCCGTAGATCCGTTGTCTAGAGGATGTCTTTAGCACCGATGAACAGATTTCAGATTGAATTATGAATATCTTATATGAATAATCAAGTTGTGCAACTGCTATTTTAATTGAGATTTTTAATATTCAAGGAACTTTTAGATAATTTCCCCCCCCCATTTTGAGGGAGTGTTGTCATTATCCAGAGTCAGCTAAAAGTCTACACGGGAGTTATAGTCTGGTCCAGATTTTGAAAAAAGAGGCTAGAAATGGGTTCTAACGGCAAATTATTATTATTTGGTCCAACATAACTTTTTAACCTAATTTGCGTATGCTGAATCCGAAAAAATATGTTGAACTTCATGAAAATGGCGTTAAATAGGTCAAAATGGCGATTCAAAATGGCGGTGTTGAAATTTGCAAAATTATCTATATGGCTTTATTTTAAAAAAGTTTATTGCAAATTAAAGCAATTTAAAGGCTTGTACTAAACTTATATGTGTCTGAAAAATAGAATAAATTGTTCAATGTTCGTTAAACAATTAAAATTGTGAAAAAAAACGATTAGATCCCAATTAACTCATTTTTTCGCAACCGCATATTGACGCACAGTATATATATGCATTTTGATATGATATTTAATGCTTATTTCCTTCTAATTGTGCAAATTATTCAGTTAACGTATTGCATACTTTATGATATAAATGAACTTGAAATTCAACACAGTGTTCAATGGTTTTCACAATAGCGCGACCGACACAATCGAGGATCGAATTAACAAATGATTCTGACATAAGGTATAAAACTGATGGCCGAGGTTATAGGCTTGTCATATCTCACCACTCATTGATTAGAAATCATGACTGAACGATCACTTAAGCGAAGTTATCAAATAGATACAGATTTGTGTGTTATATGTCAGGAAAAAAAGACAGACACGTTAGAATTAAAAAGCAAAAAGTCTATCGAAACGTTGACCGAGAGGGCATCTCGTCGTAAGAAAGTTAAAGATGCCAGGAACTATGATGCCATTGACAGAATAGAAAAATTAAGTCCGAATGATAGAGTTCTATGTCATAGGAAATGCTATAGTGCATTTACTCACCCCAGACCAATTCAGTTAATGGAAAGAAAAGCATGTTTGCTTACAAACACATCTGATACAATCAACGTCGATACAGAGGATGATGTGCTGTCTACGTCATCTTGCTCACACCCTTCTGCAGCAGCATCCCGAACTTTGCGAAATGCATCTACACCAATAGATTGGGAGTTATGCATATTTTGTCAACAACAAATTAAACAGAAGCTATTCAACATTACAACATTTTCTGTTAGCGACATGGTTCTTAAAAATGCAAAGTATGACAACATACTTCGTGTTAAGTTAGGAAACGTTAGCGATTTGATAGCTGCAGAGGGTAAGTACCATCTAAAATGCATGAATGCTTTTAAGTATGATACACAAAAAACAGAAAAGGAGTCAAAATGTGAAGATCTGGCCATGATATTTCTTGTTCGAGAACTGGAGTACGCAGCCAGCAAGTGCCAAATCTTACAGCTCTCTGATACATGGAACAGGTACTCCAAGTTGGTAGAAGAGGTAGGATCTGAAATGCCACAGTCTTTTATCACTCGTAGATCAACGTTTAAAGAAAATCTGCAAGCGAAGGTGCAGAATATCTTCCAGTTTCTTCGTCCCCTCGATAGAGCAGTATCTGAACGCGAAACTCTTTTAGTGCCCCATATTCTTTCTAAATCTCATTTTGGAGATATGTTTCATGATGACCAAGATACCATGGATGACGAATTACTCACTATGCCATGTTATAAACCTCCACACAACTCATTTCATGAACTGGTACATGTTGCACTAAGATTAAGATCAGACCTGCAAGATAGACCTGGTCACATGGGTTTGAATGTTTGTGAGGCTGATGCCGTAAGTTGTGTCCCAGATAGTATCCTCATGTTTCTGAATCTTCTTTATGGCGGACAAGAGGTCTTTGATTGTACTGATGGCAATGACAATCCAGATTGCAGCAGACAGAAGAAAATAGTGAGCGTAGCTCAGGATATTGTGTATGGGGTAAGTAATGGAAAAAAGTGGACTCCAAAGCATATTGGCCTTGCATGCACCTTGCATCAAATGACAAGGTCAAAACAGCTGTTAAACTTGTTTAATAGTGCTGGTCACACCCTGAGTTATAAAGATGTTCTGCGTGTTGACACTGGGCTTGCAGAGGAAAGCCTTCAGTCTATGGACGAAAGGACTGGACATTTCCTTCCCTCGAATTTAAAGCCAAGCGTTTTCACACACTTTACAGCTGACAATATTGATATTAGTGATTCAACACTGGATGGCAAGGAAACATTCCATGCAACGCAGATAGCATGTTGGCAACGAGGGTCGGGAAATGACATTAACCTTCAGCACATAAGTCCATCTTCAAATGAGACATTGAAGGTACCTCCTCAGATGGACAGTATTGTCATTTCCCCAATAGTAGAAGGAAAATCACAACCTCACTATCCCAGACCAGTTACGTTAGATATCTTCCAACCTTCTGACTCAGAGAATCAATTGTCCTCTCAAGAGTTTGCTAATGAATTGGCGTTTCATTTGCACAGACATAAGCAGAAAGTCCCAGCTAGTTGGTCAGGACATAATCAGTCTGTTAGTAGTAAAAACCCGGATCTCACACTTGTTGGTTACATGCCTATTGTACAAGCACCTGCTCATGAAATGGATACACTTAACACAGTTGTCCAGAAATGCATGCACATATCTGAGCATCTTGGTCAACGTCATACAGTTATCACAGTTGATCAAGCTTTGTACTTTAAGTTGATGGATTTAAAATGGTCAGTTCCTGAGTATAGAGACAGGCTTGTTCCAAGAATGGGTGGCTTACATATAGCTATGAATTTCATGAAATGTATAGGAGATCATATGAGAGGTTCTGGTTTGCATGAACTGTGGATGGAATGCGAGTTATTAGGACCTGTGGCTGCTGAAAATGTATTAGGTGGAAAGCACTACAGTCGTGGCATGAGAGCCCATAAAATTACTGCTCAAGCAATCTGGAAGATTTTACTGCCAGACTTTGTGTTATTTGTATCTACCAAAAATGTTGATCATTCGCAAACATTGAATGGCATCATGACTGAACAGCAAGACATACTTTCTAGCATTGACCAACTGCAAAATCCTGTTTTCAAAGAGTATTTTTCAAGTTTCAGACAGGAAATTGACAACCCAAATGTCCTGTTTTGGTGGTCATATTTGGACATGGTTTCTATCCTTTTAATGTTTACAAAGTCAGAAAGAGATGGGCTTTGGGATTTATATTTGAAGTCTTTCCGTTCAATGCTCCCATGGTTCTTCCGATATGACCATACAAATTATGCTAGGTGGGGTAGTGTGTATCTTGCTGATTGCCACCAATTGCCTATTGAAGTACTATCAGAGTTTCAGGATGGAAATTTTGTCGTCAAGAGAAGTGCTGGAACTTTCAATCAAGTTGACCCAGACCAAAGTCAAGAATGGCTAAACGCCACGGGTAAGAAAGGTGGTGGAATTGTAGGAATTACTAGGACTCCATCTGCTCTCAGTAGGTGGTCCCTTTCCTACAATCTGAGATCTCATATAATCTTCTTACAAAGGTGATGTACGATGTGAATCCAGATGACATTCTCACACACAAGGACGCATCAAAGAGTCGACAAGTTACTGATGCAGTGCATGAGGATTCGCTCGTTGATGCAATGAAAAGGTTTAGAGTATTTGACCTTTTGTACGAAAGAGATCAACTGATCAATATAGTTACAAAAGACAAAGCTACAGATATGATCAAGGAGTCCTTACTTTCTGCAGCAAATTTGGGACAGATATCATTAGAGAATTTCGTAAAAGATCGTCTGATACCAAACATAGAAACAAGTAGTTTACAAGTTCCTTTGAGAAGTGTTCTGAAAAAAAGCTGCTCATTAACATTTGACTCCTTATACAAGGTACAAGTTGTACCAAAAGCTGTGGAAAAGAAAAAAATTCTAAAGGCAGATCGGAACATACTGCAGAGACTTGTCATTGCATATAAGGCCGGACGAGAGGTTGATTTAGAGCAGATTTTGAAACACGAGCTCCTTCCTGTGCCGATATCTATAGCGGATACCAGCGGTGCACTAAAGTCTGGAAACAAATCTGTTGTTTTAGAAGACATACTTCAAGATGTTGATGTAAGGGCGCGAGTCGAAAATGTAGGCGAATCACCAGCTTTGATCATAGATGGCCAGGCTTTAGTTCAGAGCATGAAAACACATGGCATGAAAACATTTGGAGACTTTGCAGATGAGTTTGTTTCCACTGTGGTGAGAAAAGGGGCCATGTATTCAAGAGTTGATGTTCTGTTCGACCGTTACAGGGAACAATCTATAAAATCGGGCACTCGTTCTCGTAGGGCAAAAGGGCAGCAGCCAGTTAGAAGGGTTATTGAAAATAAGGATGTGCCACTCCCGAATAACTTTTCAGCTTTTTTGTCTTTGAATGACAACAAGAAAGACCTAGCTGCCTTTTTATCTGAGCAGATAATTCTTCATGCACCCACAGAGAAAACTGTTGTTACTGCTGGTGGGTTTCTCGATGAGAATAGCGTTAAATGCAATGACGAATTCCTCGATATATCTGCCCTACATGCGTCACATGAAGAGGCAGATACTAGAATAGTTCTTCATGCCATACATTGTGCGAAAGAATCCACTTGCAGTTCAGTTGTTGTACTAGCATCTGATACTGATGTTTTACTGCTACTTGTATCTTTCTTTTCAGAAATAAATATACAGTTGTGGATGGTTGCTGGAACATCTGCAAAGCCCAAGAACATTCCTATTCATGCTGTTGTAGCGAAAACCTTTACCTCTCCAGAAATGTGCACGAATCTGTTAGCATTCCATGCTCTGACTGGATGTGACACAACTTCTTTTTTCTTTGGGATATCCAAAAAAAACTGGATTTAAGGTTTACAAAGACAATGTTGGGCTTCTTGGGGGTTTTGGAGAGGGCAATTTAACTGAACAGGAAATAGTCGACTGTGAAAAGTTCGTATGCAAGCTGTATAACCAGGGCACAGTGTCGTCAACTGACTCGGTTAGGAACATTTTATTCGGAAAATCCAAGAGCCCCGAAAACATGCCCCCCACTAGCGATGCCTTGCATCTGCACATTAAACGTGCACATTATCAAGCGCTGGTATGGAGACAAGCAAATATAAGTAACCCCACATTACCATCTCCAACTGAGATGGGATGGAAGTTGAATGAAGGTATTCTAGTGCCTATTCTGATGACTTTAGACCCAATTCCAGAATCTTGTTTAGACTTGATTGCATGTAGTTGCACAACAGGTTGTAAAACATTGAGGTGTGGGTGCAAGCGTAACAATTTGCTGTGCATGGACCTTTGTAAGTGCAAAGTCACAAGCAAAGAACAATGTAGGAACAGTATACGTTGAATTTTGAGGAAAAACAGAGAAAATTCGGGTTTTCTTTCGTGCAATGGCTTTTTTAGGGTCGCATGCTTATTTCTATCTTTTTCTCGATGCTATTGTATTTTGTAATCATAGTTTTTACATTTTTTTTTCTACATGCGCGTTTCAAAACGATTTGAAAAAAATTACTGTCCGCCATTTTGAATCGCCATTTTGACCTATTTAACGCCATTTTCATGAAGTTCAACATATTTTTTCAGATTCAGCATACTCAAATTAGGTTAAAAAGTTATGTTGAACCAAATAATAATAATTTGCCGTTAGAAGTTCTTTTTAGCTGAAATCGGACCAGACTACAAGTGTGAAATTATGACACACTGAAAAAGCAGTCGAGTTTCGTAACGGTATCAATAGAGAGGAAGTAAATGTTATTGATAGCTATCTAGATGATTTATCCGCAAAACCTAGTATTTGTAAATTGTATAGCAAATATCAATAAAGTAGCCAATGATATAAGTAATCTATTTGTAAGACCAGCGAAAAAAAAACTTTTGGAGTTACAAAAATATAGGATCGTCTATATACGAATCACGATGTAAACCCTGGTTTAATAAAGACTGTAAAACAGCTGGACGGAAATTTCATTTAGCGAAACGGATCAATAACTAACACAAAACTCGAGAAAACAAGGAGCACCTCAGGGCTCTGGGCAAAGAAAAAAAACAGGTAATGGATAACTTTATTAGAAATTATAGTACGGAAATAACACGTAAATTTAGTCAACTACAAACTACCAATTCTAAAGAGTATTGGAAAGTTTTAAATTTTTCTAAAAATAACAAATGCGTTGTTGATATTAATGAAATGTTTCGATACATGAGCGATATCAATGCTGGTGATTGTGATGAGGAACAAGATGAATTTGAATTTTTCTATTAATGATGAGGATATAGCAGATGATTTTCTTAATGGTGTGATTACAGAGAACGAAATAAAATGTGCCGTCAGAAAACTTAAAGATGGTAAAGCTCCGGGTTACGATAGTGTGGTTAATGAGCATATCACATCCACTTTGTCAATATTTTTACCTTTGTATAAAACGTTTTTCAATTTAATATTTGAAAATGGATTTGTCCCAGATGGATTATTACTTGGAATAGTCAAACCTATATATAAAAATAAAGGTGATCCGACATCACCAGAAAATTATCGCCCCGTTACTTTGTTAAGCTGTTTGGGCAAATTATTTACATGCAACAGCTATGCAACAGAAGTAAATCTAATTAATGAAAGCCAGACCGGTTTTAGGAAAGATCATTCTATTTTAGACCATGTTCTTTCATTACAATTTCTGTCACAATTTTTCATGAATAGAAAGATGAAAATGTTTTGTGCTTCTGTAGATTTTAAGCAGGCCTTTGATACCGTGTGGAGAAACGGTCTTTGGAATAAGTTAATTGTAAATGATATTAAAGGGAAGTGTTTTACTTATATAAAAAATATATACTTAGGGATTAAATCATTTATTAATGAATGGTATGTCCAGTGACTTTTTTTTATACATGTAATGTTGGTGTACGACAGGGAGAAAATTTATCTCCGTTTTTTTCCTCTTTATACATTAATGATCTTGACACTTTTGTGCAAGAGAAAAGGATAGTTGGCTTCAAAGTGTCTCTGAATCAATTGAAAAGGAATTAATGATCTTTCTGAAAATAATGATTTTATTATACGCTGATGACACAGTTTTATAAGCTGAATCTGCTGAAGATTTAGAACTTGTATTGAATGAATTTTTCATATATTGTACACAGTGGAAATTAAATGTTAATGTTGAAAAAACTAAGATTATGATTTATTCTAAGGATCCTACGATGAAGAAATGTTTTTATTACAATGGTAATATAATTGAGAATGTTAAGGAATTCAAATACCTAGGCATATTATTTTCGAGATCAGGCTCTTTTTGCAAAGCTAAAAAGCATCTCTGCGAACAAGCACAGAAAGCTATGTATGGTGTTATAAGGAAAATTAGACAATTCAAATTACCAGTTAAATGCCAACTTGATGTCTTTGAGAAAATAATTTTACCTGTATTAACTTACGGATGCGAAATTTGGGGATATGAAAATTTACAAATATTTCTTCATGCTGACTCGACAGTCGCCGGATAGCTGAAAAATTGCTCAGGCGACTATAAATAAAAAAAAAAAAAAATCATGCTGACTCGGACATTTAAATGCAATTTTTACATCACGTGATTTAGAATGACAGCAAACGTGTTCTATAGGAACTTATTTGAATACCCCTTAAGGAGTCCACACTCGCTTTTCAAGTATGGGATTATTCAATAAAATAATTATAAATCATTATTCCAACGGAAACCTTTCCAAATCCCTATAGACCAAACGATGCTTTTTTTAACTAACATGTGATGTTTTCAGATAAAAATAGCACTTATTTCTAAACCCCTGTGTGTGCATTTCCAAGCTATTGGTTTATCAAACGGTTATACTGATTCTTACGAACATTTTAGTTCGCGTACAGTTGTATCTCGTTCTATCTTTACCTCTTTTCTCGCATAATCTTTCACAATTGTGGATCTACTCACTGTTCGCTTTATCTCACTGAACGGCACGCTGCACCTGTGCGGATGTGTCTGAAGATCGAAAGGACCGTCAATGATATTAATTGCTGAGTTAAAACGAGAATTTTCAACTTTAGAAATAAATTATTTTCGCAAAGTTTATACATTTAACTATGCAACAAAGTTTGAGGAAGCTCTGGGAAAATTGCCATGTTGTGATTTTTGCCTAAAATGAGTTGTAGTGTCTCTTTAACATTCAAGGAAGTTATGTATATTTTCATTTTACAGGTGGTTTTCAACTATTGACTTAGCCCTTTTCTTTTAGATTCTGTATTGATCTGTTCTCTCACAATGACCACTGGGTATTTTGGAATCATCAGTCTAATTGTTTGTCTGTCTGTCCATGTGTCTGTGGATGTGATTTTGTTAATAAAAGATAATGTGTCGATTTTTGGCTCGTGTATGTTGATTAGTTATTCATGAAATAATATTCAGAAGTTATATTAAACAGTGACGTAGCTGCCATTGACGCCAAAACGCCAGGGCATACAAATCAGTTTGACAACAACAAAAAATAATTGTTAATTCTTCATTTTATTATGCATAATTCTATAGCTAGAACAACCCATAAATGTAACCAAAAAAGCTTCAAAACCCATGGGCCTTAAGACGGTCCCCCAGACCCCCAACCAATTCTGGATTTATCCTGTGCGTACACTTCTCTTCAAGGATAGCTACGCCACTGTTAAGCATATCTTAAATATTCTGAGAAAAGCTCCACCACAGAATATATAGTCTTGCAATTACATTAATTGCTCTCAAGAAAGATTTCATGTCAAAATGATGTGTTTATTCTTCAGTGAGCACACATTCACCATTTCCCACCATCCAGTGTGCCCTGCGGGGGTATTAGTTCCATTAGGACAGTTCTAGTTGTGCTTCATTTGTGGGATAATCTGTCGTCAGACTTTCTTTGCATTTCATATTTAAAATTTCCATAATAACAATTCGTTCCCCCCTCGCTCTCTCTCTCTCTATATATATATGAGAGAGAGAGAGAGAGAGCTGTAAAACCCGAAACTCGTTTTTTCCCCGTTTGTGTCTCAGAAATGGCCAAACTCATAATTAAGACCCCTTCTTACCTTGCGGGTATGTAAGACCAGGTAAACAAATCAAATGACTTAATTAAAGTTCATACGCTACCTCAATTTCAAATCTGCAATTTCGTGAAATTCCCCCTATCAGTGACGTGTTTCCATGTTTTCGCAATTTTCGCATGTCACCCCTTTTCATTATCTAAATAACATGTACATTGAGTATAAATCAGATATTCAACTCAAATAGTGAAATAAACATTACATCCCTTCAAAGTATTCTCCGCGGTTTGAAATACATAATTTCAATCTCTGAATCCATTTCTGAAATGCTGATTTAGTTAGACCTCTGAGGCACTGATTAATGGCTGCGTCAAGGGCTTGTAACGACGACCATATCAGAACTTTCTAAGTTTTGGAAAAAGGAAACAGTCGCATGGGGCTAGATCTGGAGAGTATGGTGGGTGTGGCAAGACGGCAACCTTCTCCGACTTCAAAAATTGTTTTACAAGCTCAGATGTATGTGATGGAGCATTAGCATGAATTAGATGAACATGCCAAAATCCTGACACAGGGTGTCGTTTATGATAATATTTCCTGAGCTTTTTAGTATAACATCTCGGTAATACCGACCTGTAACCCTTCTGCCCTTCGGCACCGGAATCTGTACGGCTATACCATCACTTGAGAAGAATATACACAATAAGAACCTTCTTTGTGTTATGACTCTTTTGGCAACTACAGGTCTTCTACAGTGTTTAGTGAGCCATATTTTGTTCCCAATTTTTCTTCCTGGTTCGAAATATTGAACCCATGTTTCGTCATCAGTAACAATGTTACAAATTGTCTTTGATTGAATTTGGGAAACATTTTGAGCAATTGTTTAACGGTTTGTATTTGTAACCATTTTTGGTCATCTGTCAATATATGCGGTATCCATCTGGCAGAAATATTTCGTACTTTCAAAATACGCTTCAACATGAAATGCATCCGCGATAGCGACATGCCAACAGCTTTGACAATATCACGTATCGTGTACCTGCTATATCTTTCAATTATTTCTCTGACTTTTGAGAAATTTGCCTTGCCTGTTACAGTCACAGGTCGGCCAGATTATGCTGCGTCTTTGACGGACTCTGTGCCAGTCAGAAATTTCTTTCTCTACCTACGAACTGTTTCATAACATACCTTATCAGACTCATATACTTCCTCCAGTTCAGTAAAAATCTCCATTACCGTATGACCGAGTTTTGTGCGAACTTTTATATAAGCTCTAATTTCTTCAATATTCACAACCCGTTTCCCAACCATTTTTTACAACAGTGGTCAACGACCTGTCTATTGAATGACTGTAAGTTTAAAACTATGTGGAGTTGAAGGATCGTGTGTATACCACTGGAAAGGTATTGAATAGAGCTATTCAAGAGTATCATCATCCACGCTGTGGTACAATACACATTACACATATCGAACAGCCCTCGTATATTGGCTGGGAAAACCATTGTTTACAACATTTCCTCGGGACACATCTTCGACATTGTCCTGGTGCCTCAGTATGATCTAGCTTATCGTTGATTTGAATCCTTTGGTTTGATTTTATTGTATATTTTTGTAAATAAATTGTTACGTGATATATTGCCCTTGATTGGCAAACTTCATCCATCTACTACAGTAGGGGGAAAAAGCTTGAAAAAGAATCCAAGAAGGGTTTAATTGTGACAATCTGACTTGTTCGATCTTGTTACGTACTATGAGACATTCATCTTTCACAGAAAAAAACCTTAATTCCAGAAGTGTAAAGTAAGAAAGATACGGGTATATTAGGCTAATGTTTCTAAATGTTCATTTCAAGTATGTTTCCAAGCCTTTCACTGAAGCTGGGTGCCGTATCGTAAGTGATTGGAGTGTGTTCAATATGTATACGTACAATGATGCATTATGGGTGACTGGTGGTGGTGGTGGTGGGGGGGGGGGGTAATAGTTCACACTGACATTAAAATCTGAAATCAAAGAGTTCTGAAGAAGCAGAATATGCATACTCTTTACAGACGATTGTAATAGTTAGCACTTACTCTGTCTTTGCCTTTGATAACCTGGATTCTGAATCTGTAAGTCTGAATCTGTAACACTGAAGACCTAGTATTCTGAATATCGAATGGCGAAGTAAACAATGTGTAAATCGTAATCATAAATCTCCAAGACATATACAAGTGTAGGGCAACACGGACCTCCGACAAAGCGAAGGTAGGATGAGGTGCCATGGAGGAGTAAGCATACTCTGCTGACCGTTCATACCCGCCGTGAGCCCTGAGTCGAAATTAGGTACACGGGATTATCAGTAGTCAAAGTTAGTATGAAAAATGATAGTCTAACAAAGGGTATGAAACAAATCATTCAACATATGTCCCAGAGACACTTTGTAATCGCAAACAAGGTCATTATAGCGACCGTAAAATTTGCGAAATGATGACTTCAAACGAGATTCGTATAACTCTGCAACGTCAATTTTTTTTGTCAGTAGTTGACCTCGCTTTAAAAAATTCTCATACGCATGGCATGCTCTCGCGTATCGAATCAACTGGGAGATATACACACCATAAGCAGGCGAAAGTGGTATATTACTACATAGATATGGAAAGTTGATGATTGCAAAATTGAAGTCATCACGCTTGTCATATAATGTAGTTGTCAGTCTGCCATTAGAGTCAATATTCAGTAAAATATCCAAATATGAAGCAGACACGTCAGATTCTTAGTGTCCTTTATTTCGAGTTCATCGGGATATATCAAATGGACATAATTATGAAAATTAGTACGAAGCACATCAGACAGCATTACATTTTGTAGATTAGGTTGTATTTGTAAATTGCAACGACCACAGAATTGATGACTTCAGTAAAGACGCTGGATCGTCCAACTGTGTGACTTAACGCTAATTCAAAGGAACCGACACCAATAGACTCCTGAACTGCTTCTCATGCAGCAAATAAAACAAGGTAACCCTCTTCTCCCCAGTCTGGTAACAATGTATCTTCACCATGATCATACAAGGGTGGAATGAAAACGTTCAAGTCGCTCCTAAGGCTCAGGATATATACTGCCTCACATCTAGCTAATGCATCACCTGTTGATATAGTCCCATGGGGGGGGGGGGGGGCTAGAATAGGTCCTCAGCACCCCTACCTTGTCGTAAGAGGCGACTAAATGGGGCGGTCCTTCGAATGAGACAGTAAAAACCGAGACCCCATGTCATAGCAGGTGTGGCACGTAAAAGATACCTCCCTGCTCAAAGGCCATAAGTGTCGAGCATAGGCCTAAATTTTGCAGCCCTTCACCGGCAATGGTGACGTCTTCGTATAAATGAAAGTAAAAGCGGAACAAAACAACCCGTTGAAATAACCCTGACATAAAATTCGAAGCTCGATCTACATATCTGAATGGCCAAAGGTATTGCTATAAATAAACTGAATAAGGGCCTTAACTATGGTCTTTGCGTTAATGTTCCTAAGTGGTTTAGGGAATCAATTGGAAACGCACATAATAGTGAGTAAATATTGGTTCCCTATTGCCAGATTACTTTCGGAAGGTCGGTGGTCTCTTCCCGGGTACATTCTATCTGGGTTCTCTTTTCAACAATGAATAAACTGGACGCTACCAGATAACTGCAAAATTTGTCGAGTATGGCGGAAAACAACAAACAATCAATCAACCAACCTATCACTTAAGCAAAGGTCTTTTGGAATTTTCTGACTAAGTTTACGTACTATCTGACAGACATGACATGACTTGCAAAAATCAGAAGCACCTTTTCTCAAATACTTCGCCAAGACGTACGTCCCTTTGCGAGGTCAGCTAAAGGTCAGTCGGTGAAAAGCCAACTTCTCCTTCTTTACCCTACCAAATGTTAAGAGATTACTATTGTAAATTATAGTTAATTATTAAGATTTCATGCAAGTTTATGTGTTGTCCAACCCTGGGACATTATTGATTGAAAACAACAAATGTCAAAGATACAAATCAGAACATTACAATGGCCATCGTTGGGAATAAGATATTTTTCACCGGGAGACGGAAGAAAGGGATGTGACTTGGGCGAAATGTTGCTACGCTTATTGGGCCAATAAAATGATTCGAAATCCTGCAACAAGTCTTACTGACATCAAAATGACTTGCCATGGGTTTGTCATGAGCCAATCTTATGATGTCTCAACAATAAACCACTAGCACCACTATATGTTGATTCCCGTGAGTATCCGTTTTAGAATAGGTCCTCAGTATCCCTTGTCAAAAGAGGCAGCTAAATGCGGTGGTCCTAAGGATAAGACCACAAAACCGAGGCCCCGTGTCACAGCTGGTGTGGCTCGATAGAAATATCCCATAAGTGCGAGCATACATAGGCCTAAATTTTGTAGCCCTTCACTGGTAATGGTGTCGTCTCTATGTGAGTGAAAATCCTCGAGTGGGACGTAAAACAATATACAACCACATAACCACATAACCACTTAATGGCATACCATATTTCATCTTAGGGTGAGTCAGGTGATTACGCATAGGAATGCCGTCTTTCATGTAGTAACTTTTAACTTTCGAGGTCTTTTCTGGTAGAAGCACTCTCTTGCTATGTTGAACGATATCGGAATCTTTATTTTGCATGGAAAGTAATTACTCCCGATTGAAGGTGTCCTTGCTCTGATTCACGTGCGGATTGCGAATAATCATCATGAAAATTTGGCAGAAACTCATTTTTAAAGTCGCATGCTTTCAGAACCGGTGAACTGCCACCAAGGTCAAAAGGAAAGTGTTACCGAAATCAGTTCTGGCTAACAACACAGACGGGATACAAGTTTTCGTCTTCGTTATCAGAGGTGGAATTTGAAGTAATTTTCTCGCAAACGTTTTGGGTCTGTTACAACTTTGCCACCAGCTAAATTATTTCCTAGGAAGTAGGAAACGTCTTGCTGAAAATTTGGCACCCGTTTTCAATTCGAGATTGTTCAGGTTTGACGCGGCCATGGCACGAGCGGGGCTCGAACTCACAACCTCCTAGTTACGAAGCGAACGCTCTAACCACTGAGTTACCACGACCGGTAGCCTCGCTAGTGCCATTACCGCATCAAACCTAAGACGAAAAATAGGTAGTGATTGCTCCTTCGCCAAACGCTCGCATTTAGAAGTGAAAATCACGGGTCTTTCGGATATGGCCTTAAAAACGGAGGTCCCGTGTCACAGTAGGCGTTGGCACGTTAACAAACCCTCACTGTTACGACCCTGAGCGCTTACCATAGGTCTGAATTATGATACTTCACCTACAGCTGGTGACGTCTCAATATGAGTGAAAAATTCTCGACGGGACGTAAAATAAACAAACAATATGTACGATTTAATTAAAACAAAACGAATATCAATCTAAAATGATAATTGATTGATTGATTTTTTTATTGCTTTCCGCCACACTCAACAATTTTTCAGTTATCTGGTGGCGTCCAGTTTTTGTTGGTGGATGAGAGAACCCAGATACAATGTACCTGGGAAGAGACCACCGACCTTCCGCAAGTAAACTGGCAAACTTGCTCACATAACGCCGCGGCCGAGATTCGAACACGCGCCGACAGAGGTGAGAGGCTTTGTGATTTTGAGCCCGATGGTCTAACCACTCGACCACGGAGGCCCCTAAAATGATAATGTGCCACACCAAACAACATTAGGTTTCTTTAGCAAGGTCATCATTCTGTCCATTCTTTCCATTTTTGTTTGAGTTATTCATCCAATCTTTTAAGTGTTCGTCTGTTCTGTTCTTTTAGTGTTCTGCTGTTCTAGTCTTTGAAGTAATTTTTTTTATTTCTTAACTTTACATTCCCTGGATCCCCTTAGGGGATTGGTTGATTTTATATTGTTTAACAACCCACTCCAGAATTTTTCACTCATATGGAGACGCCACCATTGCCAGTGAAGCTGTGCTCGACACATACAGCCTTTAAACAGAGGAGGGATCTTTATTTTGTTATACCTGATGTCACACGGTGGTTTCATTCGAAGGACCGCCCAATTTAGTCGCCTCTTACAACAAGCAATGTGTACTGAGGACCTAATCTAATCCGGATCCCCACGGGCCCCTCGTGATTACTATCATCGTTCTTTCTTTTCTCTTTTCCTCACCACATTATGCAGGCCTCTTTCTTTTTTTAAAGTCGACCAGCATCTACGTATGCTGATAGTTAAGCTGACGCCTTGTTCCTATTTCTTTTATTAAATGTCTCCAATTATATACACCCCGTAAGTACCCCTTGCTTGTCGTAAGAGGCGACTGAATGGGGGCGGTCCTTCGGATGAGACCGCAAAAACCGAGGACCTGTGTCACAGCAGGTGTGGCACGTAAAAGATCCCTCCCTGCTCAAAGTCCCTGAGCGCCGAGCATAGGCCTAAATTTTACAGCCCTTCACCGGCAATGGCAACCTGCTGTGACACGGAACCTCGGTTTTTGCGTTCTTATCAGAAGAACCGTCGCATTTAGTCGCCTCTTCCGACAAGCAAGGGGTACTGAGGATCTATTCTAACAACCCGAATCCCCACGGGGTCGATGAATGATTGAACGCAAGTCAATTTGTCAAAAATTCAAATTAAATATCAATAATTGTACTCCGTGACAATCATTTCAATGATGTAGCAAATTCCCGCTAATATATCTCCTGCAGAGAGAGGGAGTAGGGTGCAGATTTACGTCAATAAATATCTCGTCAATAAATACAAATGTATTCAACAATGTCATTTTGATTACGTAAATGTCTTAATCATTATATTTGTTCTTAAGATCATAGTACTGGGAGTGGAGTCAGTTCTGTTTAAGGGATTAATAGTCAACACAATGAACAATTACTTAAAAATTGCCATCTTGCTTTTGGTACGATTAAACAATAAACAAACTCTCAATGCGCACATTTTAATGATTATCCACTTAAAATATGTCTGTAATTTTGCGAATTCCGTAAAAAACGTAATGAGTGGTGTTCTTTCTGTTATGCTGCAATAGAAACACAATTTTGATTGATATGACTACGAAAATAAAAGCCGCTTTGGGCATGTACATGTGTACCATTCAAACATATTCATATACTCGCACGTGTATTACAATTCGAAAATACATTTTTGAGAAATTTGTGGAATGAACTTCTCTAGAAATTAACGAAATGTTGAAGATGGCATCCAT
Organism: Ostrea denselamellosa; assembly: GCA_024699665.1. Lineage (NCBI taxonomy): Eukaryota > Metazoa > Mollusca > Bivalvia > Ostreida > Ostreidae > Ostrea > Ostrea denselamellosa. Next base: position 3,358,833 of record JAMZEH010000012.1, read on the forward strand.
GAATATCCATACGATACGTGTACAATGTCAATACATTTTTCTATAAGTTCATGTATATTTGCTGCAGTTTTATTTCATCAGGTGATGGTAATGGTTAACACTGCGTCCGTGTATTACATATTTTGTCATCATTACATGGTGGAAGTAGTAAATCCTCGGATGCTGATAAAACTCGTGGGAAGTGCAGATGATTTTAGTGTAATCCAAATACACAAATCGTACTTGAAACAGAATTACGTTATACAGTCATTAATTTTGAATATATGGGGTATGAACGTGAACAAAAGTTTGATGAGTTGCGTATGAAACATAAACGTGTTAGATTAAGCAGGGCAAAAAATAGTTATAAATAAAATAAATGTATACAAATGAAAGCTATTATAGACTTTTCATCAATGAGACACCTTGTCCCATTTAAGAATATTTCACTTGTATAAAGGTTTCACCAACATTAGGCATCAATTATTTTTTTAAACACCATGGATACCAATATGAATTGGAATCCAGCAGAAGCAAACTAAGTTACCTTAGCGATGTAGATATATTTATCTTTTTGATACATTGCACGAAATAAGAGCAAGGGAAAAGCAAGATGGAGGATAAAATGGTAAAAATACAAAATCCTAGATGAAGGGTACAACGCGGAGTAAGTATGGAGAACCAGATCCACGTGATGGAGTGATAGTGGGAGGGCAATGAGAAATGAGATATACAGTCTCATCTAAAGTCAGCATTTCGCAAATTCTATGACCGTTATAACGATCTAGTTTGCTAGTACAATCTTTTCATTAGGTCAAAGTTTATCTGACATGTTTCACCAATTGTTGCCCCGTCCTTGCCACACTGATTCTGACTGCGGATTACTCCGTTTACCTGATGAAGATATAGGGCTCACAACAGGTGTGACAGGTCAACAGGAGATGCTCACTCTTCCTACACACCTGATACCACCTCTGGTATGTCCAGGGATCCGTGTTTGCCTATCTCTCTGATCTGTATTTTCTAAGGGAATTACGGGATTGAGTACTGTTCGTTGTCTTAACCTTTTCATACTAAGTGACATCCATGCTAAAAGTTCGTCTGTATACACGATGAACACAGAACAGATTACATCAGATATTATTACACTGGCGAGTATGGGCACCGGTTGTGACGAGTTTGGATGAGGTGAAAAGGCGGAATTGCTTGAAGGTGAGGATTTTTTACCCTGAACATTTTAATGAAATACAGCATTTTCTCTTGGTTTCTGCACTTTTGAACCTAACACAGCAAATGTAGGATCAGTGATGAGACAGAGGGGCATATGTTTGAAGATCAGATGAAAGTTTTATTGGTAAATAACTACAGGTAATTATGACGATTGGGTTCGAATTTACTATTAAAGAATAAAGGTATAGAACTCTAAATATAGGATACCCAAGTATGCCGGTGACAAATCAGTAAACCAAATGGTATAAAATTGTACTCCGTATTCTAATATGATCACATATATCTAATCTACATTACTACCAAAGTTGATCCCCGAAATTCCGTATACTTCCCAAGATATGCAGAAATGAATTCAGAAAAATGCCTAATTTTTGGGGTCGAGTGTTAGCTGGGCCCTTGCACTGTACGACTAAACAAAATGTTTGTGCATTACAACAAGCAATTACATGGAATGTGCAACATTAGATATCATATTTAAGTTGAATCTCTTTCTCCATTCATAAATAGAAGTTCGTGATAGCTCCAAGTGACTAAATTGTCATGGGTCCTTATCCCTTTTTGGTTTTAATCGAAGTTATATAACCAAATTGCAAATTGATTCAAACTGATCGATAAAAAAGAAAGAAGCTGTAGAATATCACTACCGCAACATCATATAGTTGATTTGGAATCCAAACTGGACGATTGCAATTACATATCCACACTGTGTCATATACATAAAATAGCGTGCGGTGTGAAATGTGTTATTGTATGGGAAGCATATAATTTCTCATATTTTATTTAATGATTTTTTTGTCAATTTTGTCGATTCATATTTTATATACATAGCGTATCAATTTGATAACTTGGTAAGTAGAAAAGAATGGCATGTTACCGATAACCAATCGCATCAACTAGTAGTTTATATACATTTTTTAACGAAACGAACAGTCGTAAATTTCATGGAAATGCATATTGAAGTAAGCTCCGATATTTTAACGACATTTACCGTAATCGCGACCTAGAAAAGACACATACAATGCAGTGTTCTACTTTCGCGCCATTCTAACCTCATCCAAACATGTCACAACCGGCGCGGATATACGACAGTGTTATTATACCTCACGGGAATGGCACTACGATTATTTAAATACGTGAACAAATCACGTGATTGAGTTTACAAATATCGTACACCCTTTCCTTCGATGTTCCTCGGAATGTCGTGCAACCATCCCTCCGGGGGGCCTCGTGTACTTTCCATAAACTCTACATCAAGGTAAACCTTGATTCATTGTGACGTCACAATACGTTGCTTGTACATTGTTACACGTTCACGGCACAGTGGTAGCTCAGCTATAGCACATAAATTAGTGTATCCAGCATTTTCAATTGCGTTTCTGTAGTCCTGCTTTGTTTTTGGTTTAATAAACAATTTATTGCATGATAGTGAGGGAGATATGACGATTTATACACCCAAGAAAATTAGCATTCCCCTCAGGCGTTGTCCTCATGGAACATAATTTTCATAGATGAATAAATCCTCATAACTCTCTGTCTTATTCATCTTTATACACGCGCATTCACACACTGCGTTTATTTAATTTCTTTTCAGATTAAGAGAATACTGACGGTCACAACTTTAAGTTAACTTGACATGTAATTTAAAGAAAATACTTTCTCCTGGCAATCTCAATAAATTACAACCACTGTATCGCACTAAAACGGGTTTGCATCCAATCAAATCCCCATTGCTTCCTTGAATTTTGCTGCTGCAGTCTGTTAAATTACTGTAGCAGGAAATCATTATCAAAATCATTTCAGTGAGTTTATACCGCGTCATTCAGTGATCATTTGTAGACATTCATCACACTTTAAGAATTTATTATTTTTTCCGTTTCGCATCAAGTGACAAAGCTTCTCATGAGTCTCTTGTTCTGGTTGTTTCAGAGCAGTTTGTATTCAATGAAAGTAGAGCTGCATACTACACTACTTCCAAACCAAATGTGTAAGGCTTATTGGAACGATGCGATCTAAATGAAATATTCTTCCCTTGAAAAGATAAGGGATACCTATATGTTTTTGCAAGCATTCTTAGTGTGAGGAAGCTCAGATGGCCTAAAATAGTGGTCATACCTTCATAAGACGTATACACGAATAAGAGAAAATATTGTCAACAAATGCACGACATTGATTCTAAAGCAGTATTTGTTAATAACAAACTTTATTTGTTGCCAACATAAGATTTGGATGAGATCGCAAAAATCGAGGTCTCGTATCACAGCAAGTGTGGCAAGATAAAGATGTCTCCCAGCTCAAAGGCCATAAGCGCTGAACATAGGCCTAAATTTTGCAGCCTTCACCGGCAATGGTAACGTCTCCATATGAGTGACAAATTCTCGAGCGGGACGTTAAACAATATATAACCAATCACCTAACCAAATTGGTTTTGACTTAATATGTCCAAGTTTTCAACTTTATAAATGTCGTTCCTAACAAGGATGTAAGATAGCCTTTAAGGCCGTTATAGTAGTATAATATTGCTATCCAATCCATAGCTCGATCCAGCAAAGTAGAAACGAAATATTACTTGGTAACAATAAAGAATTGATTATTTATCATAGAAAGTGCATTTCAACCAAAATTATCTATATGCATCGAGATTTGACACCCCTTCATTTATACATGTCAAATGTTGCAATATACGGTCTTTTCCATTTGTATTTTATAATTTTGATTTATATTGCATCATGAAAAGGTGAAGGTAAAGGACAGCAATCAATCTCATGTAAAGAATACAAAATTTAAGAGTTGGGCAAACACGAACCCCTTGATATACTAAAGGTGTGACATGTCGACAGGGGATGATTACTCCTCCTAGACACCTGATCTCACCTCTGATATATCCAGGTATCCGTTTTTGCCCTACTCTTAAATTTTGTAATAAACGTTACGAAATTGATCACTGTTCGTTATCGTCACTATTTCATACAATACAAATAGCAAAAGCTCCACTATTGCAACACATTAATGTACAATGTACACAGTTTTTCACCTTTTTCTTGATGGATTAATTCCTGTGAACCCATTATCATATCTGAGCCTCCGTGGCCAAGTGGTTAGCGCATCGCGCTCAGAATCATAAGGCCTCTCACTTTTAGTCGGCGCGGGTTCGATTCTCGCTCGCATCGATGTGAGAAAGTTTGCCAGTTTACATAGGAAGGTCGGTGGTCTCTTCCCGGGTACATTGTATCTGGTTCTCTCCTCCACCAATAAAAACTGGACGCCACCAGATAACTGAAAAATTGTTGAGTGTGGCGGGAAACAACAAAACAAACGATCAATCATTATTCTATCATTAGATCTCAATGAAAATATCTATGTGAGAGTGAAATGATGAGAATTATATACACAACAAACATAAGCATCACAGCTGTCAATGGGGTAGAATACTTATGTTTACCTTTCTGAAAATCAAAAGTTCGAAGTGTTGAAAGGAGGTTTTAATTAATTGCACCTCTCTCCTTGTTTACAGTAAATAGTTTTCATGAAATAGGAGCGTTTCGAATTTCCGCCGAAAATAGTTTTATTATGAATATACACGCTGCAATCACCAACTGCACATTCTCTGGCTTTTCCGACCAATTGAATTACAACCTTGAATATAGTGAGATAACATTGATATGGAATCCCAATACGACTATGAAAATTGATTATTGTCATTTTTCTGGTAAATAATTGCGAGAAACGATGAAGTTTGAAAACCTGTTTATAATCCTAATTAATTACTTACATAGTGGTTGAAAAAATCCATTTTTGTACAAATTTCGTATTGCCGGTATCGGTATATTAACGAGCGAAGTTCGCATTACGTACGGACGCGACGAGCTCACGCCAATGATTACACAGTAGAGTCACGTGATTTGTTCTTCATCATTGCATATACTGCTCCAGGAAAATGTCGCCGTCACTCCTGTATACTTCATTGACAACCACGTAGATAAAATATATTGTTTGGAAAGTAACACAAACGGTTTTTTTTAAATTCCAGACAAGCTTTCTCATCGTGCGCCTTGTTGTTGATATAACTGCTTGGTTATGACGTCACAATGCACTTTTCTGTCTAAAATGTTATAATCACATAATATAATTATATGTAACATAGAAATATGAGGTACGTTTTCCGAGTTTGCTGGAAAAACCAGAGAAGTTGCCATTTTACAGCCACGTGATTCATTTTTTTTTTGATAGCCCTGTCTGGTGCAGACAATATATGTACAGTATATGTAGTATGAGTTCAAACGTGATAAAATGTGCTATCGAGGACTGTCACACCGATACCAGAAAAAGGTGGAGCAGGAGGGACAGGGCGACGGCCATAACCCCCCCCCCTCCCCCCCAAAAAAAAACATTTGGAGATATGTGTGATAAATTTGTGCAGTGTGTGACGAACATCAGTGTTCATTGGAGCAGCAAATGCAACACAGTAGCGGCGAAGTCTAAACTCTATTCAATCTGGTTAAAATTGAATATTAGATCCGCTCGCATACATAACGTATGTAAATAGATCTAACATGTATTTTAATTTGATTGAATTTTATTGCTCAGTTTTCGGACGCTTTTGAAGGCATCCAGAACTATCAATATTTGAAAACTAGTATTTAAACAATGTAACATCAAATTAAAGACAAAAAGAAATAATATTGTCAAGATGTTGCTGGAAATCAAATTAGGCTCGGATCTCCTTATCCCGATCATCCTTAATGTTAAATACCTTCCGAAGCTCGTGGGAGGTATGTTTTAAGTTGCTACTTTCCCCCAAACACAGAAGTAGCGAGCTGGCCTGACCCCAAACACAGAAGTGGCGAGCTGGTCTGACCCTAAACACAGAAAAAGCGAGCTAGCTTGACCCCAAACACAGCAGTTGCGAGCTAGCCTGATCCTAAACACAGAAATAGCGAGCTAGCCTGACCCCAAACAGAATAAAGCGAGCTGACTTGACACCAAACACAGAAAAAGCGAGCTGGCCTGATCCCAAACACAGAAAAAGCGAGCTGGCCTGACCCCAAACACAGAAATAGCGAGCTAGATTGACCCCAAACAGAAAAAAGAAAGCTGACCTGACCCCAAACACAGAAAAAGCGAGCTAGCCTGATCCCAAACACAGAAAAAGCAAGCTGCCTGACCCCAAACACAGAAATAGCGAGCTGGCCTGACCCCAAACACAGAAAAAGCGAGCTGGCCTGACCCCAAACACAAAAATAGCGAGCTGGCCTGACCCCAAACACAGCAGTAGCAAGCTGGCCTGACTATGCTACGTCGGAAAGCTCAAATTCACGATCCACTGGGAACCACACGGTAAACTCTAATGAAAATAATTACATGATACGTCTGTAGTTTCTAGCACTTTTTTCGTGCTTCAGTACTGAGAATAATAATTTCAGCAATGTGTAGACTAGAATTTTCATGACAATCTCCCCAGTCGTCAACTAATATGCTAATATGCTGAGTATCATAGAGCAGATCAATTCCTTTCCAACTTCACATAATCTAACAGTTCTATATACCTTGCAAACTGAATTACATGTATAAACAGCATTTTGGGAATTATGTTTAAACTTTGGTGCATTTGATGTACGAAAATATGTCATTATGTTAATTTTCCTCCAATGCATGAAACCAGAAATTTCTAGGGATATCAAATTTAAAATTCGGGTAGTAACTGTTTCGGCAGAAACTTGAAATTATCCGACTGCAGCGGCCTTTAACATCTATCGGTGTCTGAACTTCAGATAGATACCTCTTCTTGCAATGGTACTTTCTGAAAAAGATAATGACTGCGTTACAAGTCACACTAAAAATGCATGGTTTGATATATTCTTCCTTCGGAAAAGCAGTCTGAGGAAAATTACAATCATTTCAGGATAATTGTTGAATATAAAGTGTAACAGAAGTATGCAACAAGGGACGCAAATCGTACCTTACAATTTCCACAGACTCTCAGTTTCTCCAAAGATACAAAGCGGTTGTACTGCCCTCCGCGTAATCTGTCTTTGAACTTCTCCTGATTTCAAGAAGCTAAATACTTATCAACACTTCGTCTGCAGAACGCACGGAATCTCCAAAATTACATAGAGGTAAAGGTGAAGATAACTAACAGTATTCAATCCCGTAATTCCTATGACAAATACAAAATCAAAGAGATGGGCAAACACGGAACTCTAGACATACCAGAAGTGGGATCAGATGTCTAGGAGAAGTAAGCATTCCCTGTCGACCGATCACACCCGCCGTGAGCCCTACATCCCGATCAGGGATCCGTGTGCTAAGAACGGCTTCACAATAGATATGAAACACGTCAGACAGCATTTGACCTAATGGAAAATGTACTAGCAAACTTGATCGTAATAATGACAATAACATTTGCGAAATGCTGAATTTATACAGGATTGTACAAACCCCTGTAATATTAACTTCTTTGTCAGTAGTCTGTCGCGATTTAAAAACTGATTATATGCAGAACAAGCTCTTGCGTATCGATTCAATTGGGAGATATAAACACCATATGCAGGTGATGATGGAATATTGCCACTTAGATAAGGAAAGTTGACGATGGAGAAATTGAAATCATCCCGTTTGTCATAAAGGTGAGTTGTTAGTTTGCCCGCCGGCATCTATTTTCAGTAAAATATCTAATACCAAGCAGATGCGGAAGACTCTGTGGTGTCTTTTATATCAAGTTCACTGGGATATATTGAATCGACATATGAATGAAAATGATCAGTGTTGATAGGTAAAACGTCGTCGATATATCTAAATGTCGAATTGAAGGCCACATAAATTTAAGGTGTACTGTTCATGTCGGAGTTTTGGGAAACGCCCAGAGTATTGGGGGTGTACGAAGTAAAATCCTTTGTAGTAAACTGTAGTGTACATGCAACAAAATGTGTATATACAGTAAAATGCAGTATGGAATGTGTATATACAACAAAATGCAGTATGTAATGTGTATATGCAACAAAATGCAGTATGTAATGTGTATATACAGTAAAATGTAGTATGTAATGTGTATATACAGTAAAATGTAGTATGTAATGTGTATATACAGTAAAATGTAGTATGTAATGTGTATATACAGTAAAATGCTCTAAAGTTTAGGAAAGAATGCAATAAAATACAATGCGTGAAATGTGTGTGCTGCAAAATACGGCATGTGTTTAAAATATTCATGAAGCAAAGTAAGTGTATTATGTGTATTGTCACAGTATATCTGTATTTGAATTGTTTGACATATTTTATCGTTACAGATCCTTTCCTCCATTCTTCCCGTGTCCTCAGTTTTGAATTACAGAGGAGGATCAAATTCTGATGAACGTAAATAACAAATAAACCTTCAAAATCTTCTTAACGTATCACTGACTGGCTACCACCCTGCGACACACGGTAGTCTAGTGGTAGAGCGTTCCCTTCGTAAACGGGAGGTCTTGAGTCCTTTTATAACAAATAAAAAACCCGGCTCTATCCGCTTGCACAGAGACACATGCAATAAAAGCAATAATAATATTGATGTCGTCAAAAAATGTATATGAATTTGTAGATCATATCAAGCTGGTTAGAAAATGATTGTCAATTTTTAATTTTTAAACTCAGAATATTCCGTGCGATTTTCCGTACCGCGTCTTGTCATGTCCTGTTAGCTGCTTTACTCCCGATGTTACTTCGAAGTATTATATTGTTCTTCACTTTTACAGTTGTCGCTCCCATTTTGTGGATGATGCTGATGTATATTTACAATTTTTCTTTATCTACATTGTCTATAAATGATTTAAAGGTGTCTCTGGGATATATGTTGAATGATTTGTTTCATACCCTGTCATTTTTCATACTAACTTTGACTACGGGTAATCCCGTATACCTATTTTCGATTAAGGGCTCACGGCGGGTGTGACCGGTCAGTAAAGGATGCTTACTCCTCCATGGCACCTGATCCTACCTTTGCTTTGTCGGAGGTCCGTGTTGTCCTACACTCGAACTTGTATATGTCTTGGGAATTTATGAATACGATTTACACATTGTTTACTTCGCCATTCGATATTCTTGAAGTAGATAAAGTTACTTATAACGGCGTTTGCATGTTTCCCTCTCTTTTCTAAACCCATCTTGTTCTGTTTTTAAGATGGCATCAGTTTCATCATTTACTCTATCATTATTCTGCAAAAATATTTTGAAGGAACAGATATTAAGGGATACCCCTTTGTAGTAGTCACGGGTTATTGAACCATCAGTGACGTTTTCCAATCGGGTGGTATTTCTTGTTCTGCAGTTATTTGTTTGAACGTCGTTAGTTCTGTGGGTTTTTTTTTCCAATAGTTTATAATTCGTGATATCTATTCCGAGGCTTTTATCACGAGTTTTCTTAATTCTTCTGTAATCGTAGATGTGTCTATTTCCCCAACTTTCTTGATTTCTGTCGAATTTACACCCTTCTGGAATATCTACAGTGGTACATAGATTGTCTTCCAAGCGTTCGCAACATCTCTACAGTATTTTTACATTCTGGGTGAGTAAGTCACTGTCCTTTCATCTATCCTTCTACATCTCTTTTTCCTCCAGACTGTTGGTATATTCGCTAAGACGGTTTGCTCTGGCTGCGACGAAACAAGAGAAGAACCGCACAGCAATACTTTTGTCATTAACTGGGTCCTATTTTATGAGATTCGGTCGGCTTGTTCTGATGAGAATTAGTATAACGCCTCTCGGGCGTTTTTCTGCTCCCGGGTAAATTTTCTCGAAATTTATCAAAGCCCCTCCATCTCATCTCACTCCCACCCATTCTATAAGAATAACTTTTGAACTCTTTTATGTTCTTGTCTTTCCATTCTGAAGTTCCAGCATCCTGTCTTGATAGTGTTTTTAGATGTTGCATTAGATGGTTCCGCGCATCATTCAGACTTCTAGATTACTTTCGCCATTCTGTACTCGCCTCCATGCCCTTTTGATTCTAATGATTGATTGTTTGTGGTTTTACGCTGTTTTGGCAATATTTCAGTTATTTTACGATGGTTAGTTCGGTTGTGAGTGTTGGGGTTTCTCTGACGGCCCCCAGTGAGCCTATACTCTTTTTTCGAAAATCAGGAAAACGATCATTTGCTTGCTAAGGGGGTTGTAAACCTTGATACAGGGCACCCTTTAACGTCCCATCCGACGAACCTAAAAGATAAAAATACGTAAACCGGTAAAATTACATATCATCGCATGTATATAAGCAGTTTCATAATAAAGGTATTCAATTTTTTCAGTAAAAAATTGCATTTTTGCAGAAATTGTTATAAAAAAATATGATTATCAATTCTTGCACATTAGCTTACTTTTTATGGCGTTTTAAGGAAGAAGGTGATTGGCCTCAAGTCCAAAGCCCATGTCAACATCTGGAAGATCAACTCGAGATAGTTCAGAACGGTTCCCACCAACTGGGTTTGGGTTCACAGTGCCCTTCTCCTGGATGAGCTATCAGTCATGACAGTCAAGCCACATTTAACCGTGCGCTCTTGCGAATTCTGCCTTGATCAGAGTGGCGCCCAGCATCCCCCTGCTCCGCGGAAGAATTGTTGTGAAGAGGTCATGTTCTGGCACGGGCAGACGTATGTAAATTGCTATTTGAAGTCACATTTAAATGTTAATGGTTGGTTGAATGTTTGTTGTACGTCTCTTAGAAAATTTTTCACTCATATTGAGAGGTCGCGAGCTATAGGTGAAGTACTATGTTTAGCACTCGGGGCCATAGCAGTGAGAGTTGTTTCACGTGCCAACGCCTGGCTCGACACGGGACCTCAGTTTTTAAGGTCATATCCGTGATTCTCACAACTAAATGCTTAGCGTTTGGCGAAGGAGCAATAACGGTTCATGACCAGAGTAAACAGACAAAGTAGTTCCGGCAGAAATGAAATTAATCCTAAACCTAACCCCATATGTATTGTGATTATAAGTAAAAGAAAAATGGGCTCAAGTCCAGTATACGGACAAAGTAGTTAATATTATTCCCAGAACCTATTGCGAATATCGATTGTTATTTTACTGCAATCGAACGTCCTTTTAACGTTGTCTTTCGCGATGTGAAATTTCATGTATGCAGGTAACAAAAGAGTTCAGGGTTATACGTAGTAAATATAACGAGCGTAAAACTGGCAAAATTTGTCAAGACCATTACTAAGATATTGGTGATTGGTTTGGTCGATCGAGGTCACGATGGACAGGACAATACATCGGATAAAATTCAGTCATGAACTTTATCCTGTGTGATAACTGATACATATCACCAGCATCAAGGACTGATAGATGAATGTATTTCTTTACCTTCGTCAGTCTCAATAAACGATATTGCATTCTTAAAGAATTTCTCATTGTCAACAATTTGATTTTTGAAGAAAACTAATACTAATTATCAGCGTCCAGTAACCTACATTTGGTCGAGGTAGTGTTAACTGTCTTCGTAATTAATTAATCAATACTAGAATTTACGAAAACAAAGTCTGTGGAAACAAATACGGAGCAGTTGAAATTAAAAACTTGAAATTCACACTCATTCCAATAACTTGATCATCAACCAAATCATAAAATTAAAGCAAAACGGTATAGAGATCTTGCATCGTTTTAGTCAAGATAACATAACAGTTATCAAATATATCGGCTCTTCCGAAAAATTGACGACAATGAATTCGCTTTTGAAAATAAAGTTTAAAATCTCACACCTACACTTATGTCCGTTCTGTTCGTGAGAGTGTAGATGTCCTTAGCACAAATGTGAACCGTTCTTTCGAGCAAATGTTGATGTCTCACGCCGACAATGAATACATGGAAAGGAAGGAGAGCCATGATACAGACAGCAGGATGATCTCTACAAATGAGATTCCGTATCTCTGTGTATGTTTTATTTACTCAATTACAGAAAAACGAAAAGTTTTACTGCAGTGGAATGGAGAGAAGGGAGCGCTAGACTCTTGATCTAAACATTTCAACCAATTTCGTAATCGAAATTGAACAAGAGGCCCACAGGTCTTATCAGTCACCTGAGTATTAGTCAAAAGTATCACTAGTCCCAAGGCCTATGGAGTCTAGAAAAAAAATTTCTAAGCTACATTCTAATATTTAGCAACAGTAAAAAAACGATATGTGATCTGAAAATTAAATGCCCCTGAAAGTGCCTGAAAGACGTCACATAATATATGTACATTAACATATGATATGACTCATTTGGACTTGTCTTATAGTCAAAACCCTAGTAAGCCTTTAAGGTTGCAAATCCACAACTTTGGTACATCCTTTCCAGTCTTTCCTAGCACGTACTTGGTTTTTATACCGTGTCAAGAAACTTAAAAAGACGTTTTTCAAATGAGAAAGACAGTAATCACTATGATAATTTTGGCCCCACCCTGAAACCAAAACCGTTACCCCCTGGGACCATGGAATTAACGATTTTGGTAAAGGATAATCTACCCCTTCTAAATATCCATTTAGTTTCAATTTAGTATCAATAGCATTAAAAACATATTATGTAAGGTTTTACACTTATACACTATACGCCAAGTTTGGCCCTGCTCTTGGATCAGAACCTTTACCCGGAGGATCATGAAATTGAAAATTTTGATAGAAGACTTCAAGCTTTACAACACTTCATACTTAGTTCTTGTAAAACATGTGGGGTTGTGGAGAAGATTTTTGGAAATTTTTAGTAGGGTTTGTCCTGCCCCTAACGCCCCGTGATGACCGCGTAAAAACAAGAAATAATTGTCATTCACGTTCACTAGCACTCCTTGCTCAATGCTGGTACTATATCAAATATATTAACCTGATCAAGATATAGGAATCACGGAGTGTGTGACTGGTCGACAGGGGATGCTTACTCTTCCTAGGCACCTGATCCCACCTCTGAGTTGTCTAGGGGTCCGTGTTTGCCCATCTCTCTGATTTGTATTTCATACAGGAATTACGAGATTGAGTACTGTTCGTTATCTTTATCTTCTCAATTTCATTACAACACTCATTCAATTCAGCAAGACCCGTGCATTGTTATGATAGCAAAACAAAAGTGTTCGTTTACCAATTAATCATCTTATTTTTCTATACGTATTCATTTTTTCCGTTCCGTTCTTTTGTGTTCCGCGTTTTAGCCACACCCCAACCAACAAACACTCGGCGGAAGTATGATTTAGTAAAACTTCACTCGAGTCGTTGGAATACACTAAAATTACCACGAGCCAGTCAGGTATTTTCTGACAGTGAAGTACCAGACGAAATACTCTGTGACTAGAAATTAGGGAATTTTAAGTCAATGCATGACCTTTTTGGACTGCTGTTCCCAATTAATGCCTGTAAATTGATTAGAGCTAATAAAATATGAATCCAGTACTCAGCGACTGTTATCTGTTGTCATAAATATTGTTATAGAATTAAATTTTTTTGTACTTGTAGCGTTGCCTGTATAGAGCAGAAAACATTATAAAAATATTATACAGGTAACGTTACATTTGGCTTTTTTTTCCTTAATTTATTTATTTTTGCTCTACCAAGTTTGTTCTTATATCTGATTTCCAATTTCCAACATTTTTGACTTGAGCATCACTTATGAGACATTATTTGTCAAAATGCTCATCTGGTGCATCAAAATTGGTACCGTTTACGTTTTATAATATGAAAGTAATGCAATTTTAAAGAGGAAGGTGTCATCTTTGCAACGTCATAGCTCGTCAGATATAAGGAATTCACGTTTATATTTGGTGATATAAAACTTATCAAAAACGTTAAAATCTCACTTTGTTGGGACAAAAACTTTCTTTGGTTGTATCATACATAAAGCCACAACCCACTTAAACGACAAAGAAGTAAAAAAAATGTCATATTAATTTCATTACCTGCTGGTGGAACAGATGCTGTCATACAGAAAAAGACTACATGTAGCTTTAGTATAAGAAGCCGTTTTGTCAACTCTTTCGTGTAGTATGAAAATCGGCCAAAAAAGTACTAGCGCCAAACTGAAAATATATTATATCGGAATGTGTGGCTCACGGCGGGTGTGACCGGTCGACAGGGGATGCTTACTCCTCCTAGGCACCTGATCCCACCTCTGGTATGTCCAGGGGTCCGTGTTTGCCCATCCCTCTGATTTGTATTTTCCATAGGAATTACGAGATTGAATACTGTTAGTTATCTTAGCCTTTTCATGCAAATATTATCTCCGTATCACTTTACTATGTTGAGTTATGGAGGACGACCCAGAGGCATGCCCAACGTCTACACAAGTTCCGTAGAAAATGCCGAATATACAGAACTGACAAAATTTTGAATGAATAGAGAACCAGAACAACCCTGATATAAACAGCTATTAAAAGATGACTACGGACGAGCTATTAGAAGAAACCACTACTACACTGATAATCTCTGTAATATGGACTTCTGATGGAAAACGGAAACGCTGACGTTTCAGAGACAGTTATCAACGTACCGATGAGAAAAAAGGAATGATCTTGGATGAAAAAAAAATTGGAGAGAGGTTAAACGAACTGCCAGTGATAGGTGCAAGTGGTTATGTGGTCTCGGGGTCACAGACTATATTTGAAATATTTCGGAGAAGTACATATATTGAAAGTGACACTCAACTAAACATAGTGGCCCTATAAAGCACAGATGATTAATCATATATCGATAACTACCCCCGTTCCAGTTATTACCTTGGGGATCCGGCTTAAAATGGGTTCTCAGTACTATTTGCTTATCGTAAGAGGCGAGTAATTGGGAAAGTCCTTCATATGAGGCTGCATAAGCCGAAGCCCCGTGTCACAGCAGGTGTGACGTAATAAAGATCCCTCCTGCTCAAAGGACGTGAGCGCCGAGTGAAGTTCTAAATTTAGCATTCTTGCACCGAAAGTGAGTGAAAAATTCTTCAACGGACGTTAAACCATATACAACCCAGGCAAGAGTTGACTTTACGACCGGCTCAACCAAACTTCAAAACATTTGTATTTGTCATATTCATTCATTTTGTTTAAAGTTCTATCATGGTCAGAATTTCAACAAATTTTATTCAACTTGTAAAATCACAGGTAAATTATACCACGTACGTATTATGATGCTGTAGGACATGTTAATCATTATTTCAACTGTTTTAATCAGAATTATTTGATTTTAAATCGATATTTACAAACAACTGTCACTCGGTCATTTCTTATGCCTATTCAGGAGACAAATCAAGTCACGTGTCCACTACACACTTCCAGAGGTAAGGTCATCGGTGGTCTTATTTGTTTGAAACTGAATTTTGTTACTTTAAATACTAATTCATATATCGAATAGCGAAGTAAACAATGTGCAAATCGTATTCATAAATCCCCAAGACATATACAAGTTCAAGTGTAGGGCAACACGGACCTCTGACAAAGCGAAGGTAGGATCAGGTGCCGTGGAGGAGTAAGCATCCTCTGCTGACCGGTCACACCCGCTGTGAGCCCTTAATCGAAAATAGGTATACGGGATTAACCGTAGTCAAAGTTAGTATGAAAAATGACATCTGCACAAAAATAATAGATGAACATCGGGCCATTGATATGAATTTATGAATTCTCAATCACTTTGGTATTCGTACAAAAAGGCAAGTCATCGAGATTTGAAAAAATACGAAGTTTTAGAGTCCCCGCGTTGAAACAAAATGATATCTTAATAGCCCCCAGTGAGGATCGAACTCACGACCCCTGGTTTACAAGACCAGTGCTCTACCCACTGAGTTATAGAGGCTACTAAATATATATAATTGTTTATGTCAAATTATTGTTTCAAGTATTTTCTTCAACAACTGCACACATTATCTGCACCCAAATTAGATATTTTGTACCTGATTAGTCAGCGATAATATATTTAAAAGCATGACTAGCGGTTGATTTAGTTCTTTCCTCATTATAATCGATGGTCGCTCAGTATCGTGCTATGTGTAATTACTGAAAGCAGTCCCATGGTTATCTTACAAAAATGTTATTGTAATCGATAGCATGAATTAATTCCATGATATCTGTGTTTAGTCTGAGGCAGAGGTAAAGGATTCATTCATTCATTATTTTATTCCTCCTTGCAAAGAGTACATTAGAAACACACACACACACACACACACACACACACACACACACACACACACACACACACACACACACACACACATATAATTAATGACAAGTAAGAACTTATACAAAGTAGAAAGGAAAAATTATATAATAAGTACATACAAATGATATTTAAAAAAGGAGAAAATATGTCATACAAAGAACTCGGTGTAGCACTAGCGTTTAGTTTAAATTATGTATGTTTCTTTGGTACATGAAAATATTTTCATTAAATAATTTTCATACATGAGCAGTAGATTATTGATCCTGTTCTGAAGGCGAATAGGTTGTTGTTTTACCTAACACATATGTATATAAATCTACATCAAGCGTACCAATTTCTGAGCAGATACATAGATCAAAGTTTGTAATTTCGTCCTAGAACTGGTCTTTGTGGAAAAGTGGAGACAACTACAGGTAGTATGTTTAAATAGCCACCACATTCGAAATTACAAAGTTGGCATATATATATGTGTGTGTGCTTTTCAAGGAAGACAATGTCCTAAGTTTAACGAAGTTTTTAAAATCTTGGTTTCTTGTATTGACCACATGATTTTCAAATTTCTTGGTAATCCCTTTCCATCATGTAGCTGTATATATCGTGTAAAATCTGAGTCAAAATGTGTTCATGTAGTCCGTTCACAAGAGAAATGGCGGATTTTACACTTTTTCACCTTGGTATGTTTGGGTATGCACCGTATTCTACGTAAGAGGTAAGATTTCACATCAAGGAATACTTATCCAGAATGACTAGTATGTCTTTAATGAAAAGGCTATGATAACGAATAGTACCCGATCTCGTAATTCCTAACGAAAATGCAAATCGGAGAGATGGGCAAACACAGACCCCTGGACATACCAGAGGTGGAATTGTATATATCGTGTAAAATCTGAATCAAATTGTGTTCGGTTAGTCCATTCACAGGAGAGTGGCATTGTACAGTTTTTCTAAACATTATATAGTTTCCTTTTATCAATGAAAAGGCTAAGATAACTAACAATCTCGTAATTCCTATAGAAAATACAAATCAGAGAGATGGAAAAACACGGACCCCTGGACATACCAGAGGTGGGATCAGGTGTCTATGAGGAGTAAGCAACTCCTGTCGACCGGTCACTTCAGTGATGCTATATTTAGTCTTATTATATCGGACGATGAAATGTTGAAATTGATGCAACTTCTAAAGATCCCGGGTTTTAAGATCACTCCAAATTCCATATCCATATAAAGTAGAAGGAGTGAGTACTTTTTTTTTTAAATAAAGATTTGCAAGAGTAACTGGATTGGAATTTTCTGAAGATAACTGTGTTATAGAGTAGTAAGACGGTCGGTCTTTGTCACATGCCTCCTTTGTTCCAAGGTGATTGTATTCATTTTTACAGGGATAATTTTGTCGCCTATTAACCACTGATCTGAGACGAAATTGTTAGAATGACCAAATACTAGAATACATACTTTACTAGCGTTAAAATGGAATGTCCACCTGCAAGAAAACTTATATGCTATCCAACATACTCTGAAGTGAGTGTCGACTTGACGATAAGGAGGGAATATTATCTGGGGGTCGATGATTCTATTCTATGAATTCCAAAGTTTTTATTGATGTGACCAGCTTCATTAAGTAAGTCCTTTATAAAAATCCAGATAAGACTTCAGCATTGTCGTATTCTTTGTTTGACCGGAAACCAGTCTGATGTTGGTAATTTACAATTACAGCACTTCTAGTATCAATCATCTATTAATGTCACAACTTTCCCTTGACAGGCACGTAGCATGTTTTTTTTTTCAAAGTGGGTGGGTGGGGTGGGAGTGGGGGGTGGGGGTGGGGGTTGAAACCCCCCCAGAAAAAAAAAGATATCGGAAAAACATACTCTCTGATTTCAGCAATTCTATTTACATTTCAAATAACTCCTGAAAGCTGGTTGTGATTGACTTAACGTATAATTTCAGACACTGTTTATTTTCTTAAATGTCATTACTTGAAAACTGTCCAAAGAGGATATTCTTTTGTCTGCACAAATTCGTTTCCAGCAACAACTAAATCTAATTTGTCAGTTTCTTCCTTATGGCTGTGCAAGGTCAAGAAATGGTTCAGTCTTCCCTGAGACATCCTACATCTTAAGCAAGATTTTAAACCTTTAAAGAGTTGCTGAAAGACCTCTCACTGACTGCATTAGTGACAGATTTGGCCAACATTAATTGAATTATAATTGCTATTTGGCTAAACAGAGCCCATTTATCCCCCCCCAACCAAATAGTCGACAAACATTGTAACCGATGCCTCCTCTGAACGAACTTTGAGGTAGTTTTCATGGTCTTAAACTGTGTTTCAAGATCTCTTTTATTAATGTTGGATGTGTAGAAATTACACACGAAATTTAGCTCGTCCTTATAAATCTGACCACGTAACACTTACGTGCAAAGGTTTTCCGGGATGGCATAGAGTGCATACCCTGGCTGGTCCATCCTGTCTTTAATACAACTGAATGTAAGGTCTAAGGCTTCATTATAATGATTCTGCTATTCATTCATTCATTTATTCAAATCTCATCACCATTTTACATTGGTATACAGAGATGATAAATATATTTGTTACATATAGTGTAATAAAAATATACATGCGCAATGGAAATCTAAAGTGGTGTTTTATAAATGTGAAATATGGGAATTCTATGCTGGGGAGCAAATTCCATTAATTTTCCTTATAAAAGAACATAATTTTCTTTAAAAACAGTGTTTGCTATCAGACATAATTTGTTTGTTGATTTATACGAGATTGAGTACTGTTCGCTACCTTAACTGTTTCATCACCTGTACTGATGTTAGGGGATACGATTCGGAACCTTTGTCAAGACGTTTTGGCAGCCATTTTCATCTTGGAAGCTGTGGCTCATTAACTTTCATTTCTTGCTGTCTTTTCTTAATCCTCTCACAGAAAAGATCAAACTGTTTCTCGTTTTTCATCTTTTGCCAAACTCTGCATTGTCAGAGCTGCCATTTTGTCACCTTCAGCCCCCACTGGCGTTCTCTTTCTGCAGTGCTCTGCTTGGGTTGTCACAATTTCTTAAATTGTTTCATCAAGAAGAGAACCAAAAATGAAAGTAGAACGTCTGTATGTAAAGAGCCACGCCTCTAATTCTACTTCTTAGCTCTTGTTCCTTCACATACTCCAGTGCCCCATCCATCTTGCAGGACCTCATAGTGTGGTAGTGTTAGATACATGGCCTTCCTACTAGCTCGAGCTAGTGGGTTAATCCTTTAGCTCGATCGGTAGAGCACTGGACTCTAAAAGAGAAAAAAAGAGAGCACTGGACTCTCGTGCCAGAGGTCCCGGATTCGATTCTCAGCAGAGGCACAATTCAGTCTCTGTTATATAAGTTTTCAGTTACGCTGGGAAGAGATTCTGCTCTTACTGCCCACCGTGTCGAACAGACACCTGTTCCTCATTTTCACTTTTTCATACACTATATAATGGTTAGAATTTATGGTCAATAGAAGCGCATATACACAGTGATACGATGTTCACAGCGATTTTCTCAGCGGTACAAATTGTAGAAAACTTTCTCTTTATCGGTGTGTTTCCCGTGGATTAGATTTTGACTTGTCAAATTTTAGATTCAGAGGTACACATACATGCATGTTGAGGTTAATCTTTAACCGTTTGTTATCATGAAAAGACATTCGAGTAGAACAGCTACCGTTGTACGCTTGTACATAATATTGAGACAATACGTTATTTCTCAATAACCACTGAAATATATCATATTGCCCCAGAGATTAGCAGTAAATGACTTGTTGGCAATGTCAGTGTTCCAAGAGGTATTGTCAATGGTGAACTTTATTTAAATACCGAACACCTTTAAGAATATTGAAATGAAAGTTCACGAAAACATCAAGATGGCTTACTGAGAAATTTCCATCATGCGTGATGTACATGTTAGCGTCAATGTCGGTAAAGGTATTTTACAAATAAGGCTTAACATTTCACTCCTCCAAGATATTTGTCATGTCAACCCTATTATGATATATGAAAACAAGTTCCACTTTTGAGGGAATAATAACGGAAATGTGATGAGCGTTCATAATCACCGCGGTGGTCTCATACTTCTTAATGTTAAAACAATGATACACTCGCGCTTTTCCACAATTTTCGAGAAAGTCACTTATTAATGGAGAATATTTTGTAGGCTTAAATTGCGGTAACTAGAACTATTTATGAGTAGTAAAACATCCTAGCACGTTTTCATTCACTCAGCTTATTTCAGAAACTTGAAGAACAAAAGATAAAAACGTCTTGTTGTTCACGTGTATTACCACGTTTGTGCAATGCAGAACTAGTATACATAAATATCAGACATTTCTGAATCACTCGGAAGGGAAATGAACGCAGTGGTATCTCAGAACAAGGTGATTATACCAAGAATATGTCACTTCGTCCAAAACAAGAATCCGAAATCATATTAATTCCCAAAGAACATACTTCAAAATGATATTGGCCCCGTTGGGATCCGAGTTAGAATAGGTCCGTAGTACCCTTGCTCGTCGCAAGAGGCGGTTAAATGGAGGCGGTCCTTCGGATGAGTTTTAAATCTATATTTAGTAGAACTGGTAAAAAGTGTTTGGATAGTGTACAAAGGAATATATATTCCGGGTGTTGGCCCGAACGTGAGAATGCTGACGACAGACTACCCTGCTGTGTAATCTCAGGTGGTGTTATCGTGGGGGATACCTGTGTGGTTGTAATTTTACCTAAGTGATTTATGTCTTAAGACGCTACAACTCACTAAGTGTTCATCTTTGTGTTTTAGTGCCCCCACCACCATTTTTAAAGTTTGTATTGTGCTCTGCATTGAATATTTGTTTTTAAATTGCATGTACATTGAGTATAGGTCAAATATTTATAAAGGTATGATAGTCTAGATCTGCAATGCACAATTCAGTATTTTTTTTTGGGGGGGGGGGGGGGGGGGGGGGGGGGGGAGAGGGTTCATAATTTGTACCCCATAGGTTAGATTTTGTTTGTTTGTTTGTTTGTTTATAGCCGCCTGAGCAATTTTTCAGCTATCCGGCGGCTGTCACCATTAGCGGTGACAGGGCTGCAAATTTAGGCCTATGCTCGGCACTCAGGGCCTTTGAGCAGGGAGGGATCTTTATCGTGCCACACCTACTGCGACACGGGACCTCGGTTTATACGAAAGACCGGCACCCACGTCCCACAGTGGGATTCGAACCCCCGACTCAATGATCATCAGATCTTTGAGCCCGACGCTCTAACCACTGCGCCACGCGGGCGGCTTCCATAGGTTAGAGTAGATTAGGCTAGTTTTCTCTGAAGTATTTAATATTTCAAATAGGTGACCGTGAGTATGATCACGAGTATGATCATGAGTATGACCTGAGTATGACCATGAGTATGACATGAGTAAGACCTGAGTATGACATGAGTATGACCTGAGTATGACCATGAGTATGACATGAGTAAGACCTGAGTATGACATGAGTATGACCTGAGTATGACCATGAGTATGACATGAGTAATACCTGAGTATGACCATGAGTATGACATGAGTATGACCATGAGTATGACCTGAGTATGACCATGAGTATGACTTGAGTATGACCATGAGTATGACATGAGTATGACCTGAGTATGACCATGAGTATGACATGAGTATGACCATGAGTATGACCATGAGTATGACCTGAGTATGACCATGAGTATGACATGAGTATGACCATGAGTATGACATGAGTATGACCTGAGTATGACATGAGTATGACATGAGGCGACAACTGATGGTACTATTGGCTGGGGGAACCTGTGTGGGGTGATGCTCGGTCGTGACTCGTGATGCGGGAACGGGTGTGACGACCTTAAAAATTCCCTGGTTCCTTAGTCGGACAAGTCATGTCGTCAGCTTGGACATTTTAGTTTATTTTATTGTATATTTTGTAATTAAATTGTTGTTGTGTTATAAGACTGTTTTATGCTTGATTGGCCAAAAACATTCCTCTATTTTCTACAGTGGAAAGAAGGTTTAGAAGAACCCAACAAAGGGGCTGAGTGTGTCAATACGAAATAAACTTTTTAATACTGTGCAATCCATGCAGGAACTTTTTACAAATATTGACAATCATATCATACAATTGCAGCAGTGTGTAAATTTGTAAACAACTTTTAATTTTTATAATTAAATGAAATAAATTGAATTTGCAGTAAAGTAGTAATGTATAATAAAGTTCTACTGAAAACACATTACACCCCTCCCCCCCCCCCCCCCCCCCCCCCCACATCATTTTTGGCCTGAAATTGTTGTAATACGCAGCAAAAAATTTTGACCAAGCGATAATGTGCTGCAATAGTCACTGAATATTTTTGCGGAAATTACAAATTCTAAGCAAAGAATAAAAATTTGCAATTTCTACAACTATAGTCTTGCGGTAACAGACATTTGCGGTAATCTTCACTGCATGCCTTCGGGGTAAATACACGAGCAATCATCATAAGAATTTCAGCAAAGTACGAGAATTTGTAGTCTTAAAGTTTTAACAGACTCAAAATTTCCTCACTTAAAATCATTTAAATAGTCAACACCAAAAACCAAAATATTAAACTAGTGTTTGATTTATAGCAATCAACTCAAGTACCGCATGTAATGTACAAAGGTGCGATTTATCGATCCCCCCCCCCCCCCCCCCCCCTGTTAAATGTAAAAATGATTGTGATCAGACATGCATTACTGTAATTGGTGCTATAAATTTTGAGTAATATGTCTGTAAAAAACAAAGATTAGAGAAATAAAAAATTGCTTGAGGGATGGGTAACGTATACCCTGACACCAGTTACGAACGACAAAAAATATAAATACCGGCTCGTGAAAATCAGGCACCAAGTCAATTTATGTCTGAGACATTCTGCATGATTTTTTTTTTGCACCTAATAAATTTTTCGAGACAAAAAATACTCTAGAGTATTTCTTTACAGTTTATTCCCATCAAAACATGCCTGGAAAAAAATTGTTAGATATACAGTTTCATCACAACATAAAGCACAACGCGACCTAAGGATGCCAAGCGACAGTGACTTTCGCCGCTTCCAGTCTACTGTCCAACACCAGAACCCCATTTTTATTTGGACTATTTCGTCGAATTCCTATGTATAATCTCATTGGGTAAATTCATATGTAAACTCATAGCTAAACCTTCCGAACAAACTCCGAATATCTGCAGATTCTGTGACGCCATCTTCCTAGATATTTTCAAACATATCACATGCTCGTGCTCTGTAACCTTCAATTTACGCAGCTCCTGGTTTGACGAGATTACAAACAACCTAGATATATTCCTCTCTACTGAACTATGTGCCATGACAGATGATGAAATATATCTTTTTCTTCTAGGACGCAACTCTTTTACATCCATTCCAGAAACACATATAAGATCTCTTCAATTGTTCAACTTTAGGTTTTTAAGAAACGCAGCTACATGTTATAACAAGGCTCTCAAATATTTCGATCTTTTTAACCTAATTTTATTATTGATTTTTATTCTTGCAATAATTTTTAGATCGAGGCATGGGGCGATATAAAAAATTGTATCCAAAATGGTGACAGGTAGCAAAATCTGCCAAAAAAGGTGACCGATACAGGTTTAGCTTGTTATAATATCTATCTGCATGAGTTTTCGAGGAAAATATGCAATGGATTTTTAAGAAAGAAGGTCCAAGCTTTTTCATACTATGATAAATTTTGCAACTTGGGAGACTTTATTTTACTCATAATCACAGGGCCGATTCTGATACTTCGTGGATTAAGTTCTTTGTCATTTAAAGTGTGTCAGTAACATATATCTAACAATTACAGACCGGGTTTTACGTAGCCAATTTTCGTGTTTTAGACGATGAACTAAATGTGTAAAGAAAGAAGTTACCACTTGGCCATATAATGGATAAATATTGAAACCTCATATTAAACAATATAAAATAGAATTGCCTGCTGCTTATCATAAAGTCACTCTGCTCTTTGACGTGTTTAATACCAAATTGTTAGGCTGTTCTTTGCAGACTGACTTTAACCACGGATTACTCCGTTTACCTTATCAGAATATTGGGCCCACGGCGGGTTTGACCGATCAACAAGGGGTGCTTACTCCTCCTAGGCACCTGATCCCTCCCCTGGTGTTTTCCAGGGGTCCGTGTTTGTCCCACTTTTTAATTTTGTATTCTTTGTAGGATTTATGAGATTGATCACAATTTTTTATCGTCATGTCTCATCGATTTGGGACCGTCATGGCTTTTTTTAAATGGAAGAACGATCGTTAAACTCCATTTCCAAAAAGTGTTTCGAAATATCAGTGTCTGTTCGTTTGAAACATTAGCTGTACGAATGTTAAAATGAGGTACCTAATCTAAACCATATAATGAAACGGTGTCTATTTGCTGTAGGATAGGTGAATACGACAATGCTAATCAGTTTTTACCAAATTTTCAGTGGCGTATCTCAGTACCCATTACTCCCCAGAATAACAAGCCCCCTCACATAATTTGAACTTATTTGCTTGATGGGATTTTACCAATCTTGAGAAAAATTCACTGACAAATATTTTTCAATAACAGTATCCCGCCTATCCTTAATTATCACGACGCAGTGGAATTTGAAAATGTGAAATGTGCAATGAACGAAAAGTGTGGAAACGTCGGGATGGTGTAAATTAAGGATCAGTCGGAGCTTTGATAAATTTTAAATGCTGTCTGCTAACCTGTGAAAACATTGACATTTCAATTCCCGAAATCATTCCACCTTGTCTCAGAATTCTAGAAAAAAATATCATTCATACCAATAGCCCAACTTTAAGGGTGCCCCTTGTCAAGGATTACAACCCCCTTGGTACGTAAAAGATCGTTTCCGTGATTTTCGAAAAAGAGTAGGCTCACTGGGGGGCCATTAGGGAAACTTCAACTTTCAAATCCAACCATATATATTTTAGTTGCTTATCAGCCGTAAAATGGCTGAAATATTGCCAAGTCGGCGTAAAACTCCAATCAATCAATCAATCAAGTAGCCCATTCGTAGACAAAAAAGTCATTGGATCAAAATCGGGGCACTACACATCCATATAGATGCAACGACAACGTAGGGAATTTGACTAGTCAACTAGGATATAACGTGAATGTGATGGGACTTTTTCCAAATACGCAAAGACGTAAACGCAGCCATGGACGTCGTTCATTTAAAAACAAAATTCAAAATACACACAATGCCACACTTCATTCACTTTTACCTTAAGTCAACAGACAATAAGGTCCACGTCATATTCATGCAAAAACTTTACTCTGTTCCATTGAAAGTTTTAAATTCAGAGAATCCCGGTCTTTTAATTTGCGACAGAACTTCATCCGTATTATGAATTTTGTCGAAGATTATGCCAGATGATGGGCTAAGTATGAAAAGTAAGAACTTGATACCAAAGTTCAGACAATGCAGAGGATCAAACATGCTTTCACACAGCTGTGAAAAAGAGAAAAATAACCCTTGACTATATACACAACAGATACAGGATTGTCTGATTGATTATTTGTTTTACTTATAAAAATATAAGAGAAATATTAAAATCACGTATTAGACACATCAAAACAAAAGAGCGTACCATTTATATCCTTCTATGTTTAGTAAGTCAGAAGTGATACGTAGAGTTAGACAAGTTAAATGAAGAATATGTGCAAGTTCCAGCTGACAATGCTTGTAACAACATTGTCTTTGTCTGTAAGGCTTATTATTACAACTGTATTTTAAACAAACCTGGCATTAATTTCACATTTAGTAATCTTATTTATACTCCATCTGCCCTTTCTAAAGGTATCTCAGTGGTAGAACGTTCTCCGCATAATCTGGTGGTCGTAAGTTCGAGCCCCGCTCGTGTCATTGCCGCGTCAAACCTAAGATATACACTTAGGTAGTGAATGCTCCTACGCCAAACTCTCTGCATGTAGAAGAGAAAATAACTGGTCTTTCGGATATGACCTTTAAAACGGAGGTCCCATGTCGCGGCAGGTTGGTTGGTTGTATACTTGCGGAAAAAGAATTTGTGTAGTTAAGTAATTTCATTTATAGATTCACATACAGAGTATAATGTTGCATTATGTATATCATTATTTAATGTAATGCATTGTCTTTCACTTCAAACATCAAATCACGGATTATGTCTATTATGATTGATACGAACAGCCACTGAAAGTAAGGGGGTGAAAAAACTTTCAGAAGTTTAATAGCGTGTATGACCGTCATTTGCACCAATGCATTCTTTACACCTTCGACGCATTGAACGAATCAGGTTATGCAGAAACGACTGGGGGATTTTCCCCCAAAGGCGCAATAAAGAACTACAGAACGACGCAAAACGTCCAATAGCGGGAGGAAAGCGTCCAATAGCGGGAGGAAAGCGTCCAATAGCGGGAGGAAAGCCTCCAATAGCGGGAGGAAAGCGTCCAATAGCGGGTGGAAAGGGTCCAATAGCGGGAGGAAAGCGTCCAATAGCGGGAGGAAAGCCTCCAATAGCGGGAGGAAAGCGTCCAATAGCGGGAGGAAAGCGTCCAATAGCGGGAGGAAAGCGTCCAATAGCGGGAGGAAAGCGTCCAATAGCGGGAGGAAAGCGTCCAATAGCGGGAGGAAAGCGTCCAATAGCGGATGGAAAGCGTCCAATAGCGTGTGGAAAGCGTCCAATAGCGGGTGGAAAGCGTCCAATAGCGGGAGGAAAACGTCCAATAGCGGGTGGAAAGCGTCCAATAGCGGATGGAAAGCGTCCAATAGCGGGTGGAAAGCGTTCAATAGCGGGAGGAAAGCGTCCAATAGCGGGTGGAAAGCGTCCAATAACGGGAGGAAATCGTCCAATAGCGGGAGGAAAGCGTCCAATAGCGGGAGGAAAACGTCCAATAGCGAATGGAAAGCGTCCGATAGCGGGTGGAAAGCGTCCACTAGCGGGAGGGGTGCCTCTTGGCGTAGACCTCGTTTCATTTCATCCCAATCATCTTCTATGGGCGATAAATCCGGTGACATCGTAGGACAGGGTAGCACATTTACATTTTGCTACTGTATATAGTCAGTAACAACGCGTGCGGTCGTGCGTTATGCTGCTGCTGAATGGCGTTACGTTGGTTGTTGTGAATGAATGGAATGACGTGCTGACGTACAATCTCGTCACGGTAGCTTACAACGGTTAAATTGCCCTCCACTATCACCAAAGGGGTCATTCCAGTGTTGTAATTCCACCCCAGACAATAGCGCACCCTCCGCCAAATTGGAGGTTCTGAATAACGCTGGCGTCAGTCTAACGTTCTCCCTTACGACGATAAGCCTGAACATGACCGTCATTGCTGTCGAAATTTCATTTCGATTTGTCCGTAGATAGAGCTTTCGCCCAATCTCTGATATTGAAACGACAATGTCTCCCTTACCACGCTGTCCTCGCAACACAGCGACGCCAGAGCAGAACAGGACGGATAGCAGGACATTGAGGATGGGCGTTGGCCTCTCGCAATCTGTTCCTTACGGAAAGTGGACTTATCCGTCGATGCCCGGAGGTGCTTCTAGCTGTCAAAGAAGCTGAATGGAATCCATTACGCAAATGTGAAGTCCGTATATACGTACTTGCGGACGTGACGTCACGTGTCCTGATCGTGGGCGGTCCCAAACGATGCCAGTTTGCTGATATCATCTCCGTAAACATTTACAGTGTTAATGCGAACTACAAACTACCTTGCCATATTTTTTTGAGACATCCCACCTTCCAACATCCTAATAGTACGCATATGATCATTTTCAATTATGCGAGAGATCTCTCAATCAAAATTTTATTCGAAAAAGCAATGGTTTTTTTCTGTTTCAATACATGGAATACTGTCAATAAATGGAAAAATTCTAATCGATTGCTAACCAAGCGTCGCTTGAAACTCTAGAAAAGCGTGCTGTGACTATCGAGGGAATCGAACGCGATAATATACAAACTGAGGACTCAAAAAAGCGTTTTAAGTTAGTACATTACACCATGCCTTTAAGAAAAATGAGCGATCAAAGAATACTTTTTATGTTTTTATTTAACTTTAAGTATACAGTTTCTCTTTTCCGTTAGTATATATTGTTTAACGTCCCGCTCGACAATCTTTCACTCACATGGAAACACCACCATTGTTGGTGTCGCGGCAGGCGTTGGCACGCTCAAAAACCCTCACTATTACGGCAGTAATGGATATGCATAGCTCTAAATTTGTGGTACTTCACCTACAACTGGTGACGTATCAATATGAGTAAAAAAAATTCTCGACGGGACGTAAAAAAACCAAAAAAAATCAAAAGATGAAATTCTTCAAATTCATACTTCAGTTTTAAACACAGTTAATACCCCAGCTAATGGGACGAAAATGAGTTACCGTACCTATACTGGATTCCTAAACTTTACAAAATCCCTCGCAAATATAGATGCATTGCTAGATCCAGTAAATGTTCTAGCAAGACCCTATCTTTGCTCCTCATTAAAATATTGACAGCTGTGAAGGAGAAACTTCAAACTGTGCCAAACATATACCAGAAATGGTGTAAATCAAATGTGGATTCTAACAAACGTTTAGTAAAATTGAAATCACAAAACATTTCTCAAATCAACAAGATCAAAACGCATGGATTGTCAACACTTTACACGATCATTCTGCACAATAAGTTGAAGACTAGACTTTTTGACATTATAGACACTTTCTTCGTGAACAAAAATGGGAAAAGAAATATCAGACATTGAAAAAAATTACTTCCTTAAACAGCACTCTGATACCCTAAAGTTGATGTATATATATATATATATATATATATATATATATATATATATATATATATGTATGTATATATGCTCACAGTACCTTTTGTGTAGGGGCCTCCGTGGCTGAGTGATTTGAGCATCGCGCTCAAAATCACTAGGCCTCTCACCTCCAGTCGGAGCGGGTTCAAATCTCGCTCGCGCCGATATATGTTAGAAAGTTTGCCAGTTTACTTTCGGAAGGTCGGTGGTCTCTTCCCTGGTACACTGTATCTGGACTCTCTCCTCCATCAACAAAATCTGGACGCCACCAGATAACTGAAAAATTGTTGAGTGTGGCGGAAAGCAACAAACAATCAACAATCAACAACCTCTTGTTTCAGACAGTGAGTTTCTAATTTCGGACAATATCATATATACCTTTTGTGAGCCATTAACATATTTGTTATTTTTATCCCTTAAAACAAATATTTTTAAGATAAAAATAAAATACGCTTCGGATTCAAAGATATATTTAATTGATTTAAGCATATAAAATAAGCACGATATGCATCAATTATTTACACACTGAGAAACACTCGTAAGTCATTTTGACAGCATTTCCCTTCTCCTTTTTCTTTCTTTGTTTTGCTGCACCATCTATTTTTGCTTGAACTCGAATAAATGTTGTATTGGAGAAAATAGTCAATGTCCAGAAGGAACTGATCTCTACCATTCCCTCATCGTTTTCTGTGTCAACAATATCCACGTCTCCCGAATCGATGAGATTATGGCGCAGTTGAGGATCTTATAAAATGTCATAATCACCCTATTTGACATTGTCCGGCAATGCGGTTGTCTCAGCAACAGAAAGTTTATTACTTGGAAGCATCCATTACGGAATCTGGTGACTTGCTACAGCCAAATGAATCCCATGTTCACCAGACGGGGTAATGGTGTGGTTGTCACCAGAATTGGGGTCGTAAAGTTCAGCAACTATAACAATCTGGTTTATGGCAGATGCTACGTTTGCAGGCCAAGCTTTAGCTGTTACATATGTATATTTTTAATTATTTTAGGTAGCTCTTTCATCATAGGTTTTTTCAAATCTTTAACAAATTAAACTTCGTGCATGAGTGCAATAAAAATCATTGACACACTACATGATATCGAAAGAATTTATAATTCATATTTTCTCTATATAATCAATTGTCATACTGTGCAGTTCCGGGTTATAATAAAATAGATCTTCAGTACTCGTTGCTTGTCGTAAGAGGCGACTAACTGCAGGCGCGGATCCAGCGTTTTCCATCCGGGGAGGGTGGGGGGTCCAAAAGGCCGTGCATCTGGGACCTGGTTCCAGGGCGAAGCCTTTGGAATTTCCACGTTTTTACAGATAGTAGACTATGCGAAATATGCACCCAAAATTGCGGTACGGTAATTTTCATATTTATGATCTTGAATTTTGAAATCCTCCCCAGTGAGCGAATAAAGTCCATCTCGAGAGTTGATGAAGCAATATTAAACGCGATGCTAGGGTGAAAGATGACTATATTTTCTTTCAGTTGGAAATTCCAGGGGGGGGGGGGGGGGGGGGGGTCACTTCTGAGAGCTTAGACTATTATGTTCAAGTAATTGTGTTTTTCACTTTTTCCTCTTCGTGGTGTTTTTTTGTTTTTGGGGCATCTTTTATTCCGACAGAGACTAAGGAAGAGTATATGTATTCTAATTTGGATATTTGGAAATAATTTGAATATTTCAAATAATTGAAAAGTGACTACATTTCATATTACCTCGCTGTTTGAAAAATGAAATGCAGTATATGGTATTTATCGCGTTGTGGTTTATGTCGTGTAATTTGTGTCTGGAATGAAAAGTTATTCAAAAAGAAATCGTATCACTAATTTCTAAGAGAAACTAATTGCAATTATACTGATGGACTTTAAAAACGCAACACTTGATAATTTTATATCTTATAAATTTGTTCATATATCTAATAAACAAGTTCATAGTGGTAAATTATAAACCATGTTAACTGAACACTATGATTTTGAACATCATTTACTCACAAAGGGGCTACAGTTGAAATGAATGTCAATGAGGGATGCGTCAAAAATGTGGTTTTGTTCACTAGTACCGGGTATGATCTCCATTAGCAGTAATGACGGCGCGAAGGCGACGTGACATTGATTGGCAAACATTTCAGATGGTCCTCTGAGGAATATTCTGCCATTCAACAAGGCTCTCCCTAATTCTTGCGGATTCTGAGGCTGAGGCTGGCGGCTGCGCACACGTCTCCCCAGCTCATCCCACAAATGCTCGATTAGATTCAAGTCTGGGGACATAGCGGGCCAATCAAGGACGTCAATGGCGTTCGTTTGAAAAAAACGTTTTGAGTCAATCTTGCTGTATGTGCTTGCGCATTGTCCTGTTGGAAAATTAGCTCATTTCCTTGCCTATGCTACTGCATTAATGGTGCTAAAACAGGCTGCAGAATTTCGTCCACATACCTCCTAGCAGTGAGGGTTCAATTTAAAAGACCAGTTGTGACCGAAAATTGTGGTTAATTGCACTCCAGACCCCTTCAAACCTGTCGCGCTTGAGGACAGAATTGTCTGCAAAACGTTCATGTAAACGACGGTAAACTCGACATCTGCCGTCTGCGTTGCTAACGTTAAATCTGAACTCATCTGAGAATACATGTGACCAATTTTCACGTTGAGTCAGATGCTGCTTTGCCCATTGCAATATGTACTGTCGGTGATGCGGTTTAAGCTGTAGAACCTTATAAGGTCTTCTGCAGCGGATCCCATGGCGCTTCAAAATCCTGGAAACGGTTCTAGGATGAATAGGCCTTCCATGACCTCCAATGATTTCTCTCGCCGTGGTCGCAGCGGCCGTAAACCTATTGCACAGATGACGTTGCCGTATGAACGCTTGTTGTGGCGTTGTCACAAACGGTGGACCAGGTCTTGGGCGATCATTTAGGGATCCTGTCTGATGGAATCGTGAAAACAACCGGCTAACTGTACAAGGATGGCCATTAAAACGTCTTGCAACCTCATGCTGACTAACGCCTGCTTGCAGCATACCAAGTGCCTGATTGCGCATTTCATTGCTTAAGCGCGGCATAGTCTTGGTTTTGATTTTTTTTTTTAATTAGTGGTGTCTATGCTTTCACCAACAAAGTTGTTTTATCGCGAAAAACTCCTCCATTACCTTTCCACATGTTTAAAAAATAAAAACCCTGAAAATTTCGTGCGATACTACTCACAACACGCAAACAATGAACACAGGTAAAGACGATCAATACGATTTATGTTGGGTACATGTAATGTTTTCAATGAATAAAATAAAATAAAATAAAAAAAATCAAAAAAAAAAAAAAAACCAAAAAAAAAAACAACAAAAAAACCGTGTGTTGGATTTTTAAAGTCCGTCAGTATATTTGATCCAAACCACTTAAATTGAAGAATTCAATCCCTAAACAGTGTCCGTAATTAAATTCATTTGACAAAATGTGTCCGAAATTACCGGAATTTATCTCAGTAACATTGAAGAACAATTTATTTTTTTTAAAAAAAGCCTATGCAGGAAATACATCAGCCTCAAAAAAGGGCACGTCACTGCTCTACGGCTAGGATATACATACCCTATCCTTTAAACCAATTTTATGAGTATTCAGTAGACGGATAATCTATTCACACATTATCACTGATGATATCCAATATGGTAGCTCCATAGTACACCATGATTATTAGTGTATTTTGAAAAGGAGTGGATTAAGTACAGACTTACAACCGAGTAACACAACAGCCAGAGAGAGGGGGGGGGGGGGGGGGGGTTCCAATGAAAAGGCTACGGTAAGGAGCAGTATTCGATCTCGCAATTCCTATAGAAAATATAAATCAGAGATGGCAAACACGGAGCCCTGGACATACCAGAGGTGGGATTGAATGCCTAGGAGGAGTAAGCATATAATTCATATACTCACTCAACAGTCATTGGATATTGGATAATGTAAATATACAATACAAATAAAAAATTATACAATATGATTTTTTTGTTTTTGTTTTTTTTTTTTTGTTTTGTTTTGTTGTTTTTTTTATCCTTTTTTTTTTTTTTTTTTCCTTTTTTTTTTTTTTTTTTTTTTGTGTTTGTTTTTTTTTTGGTTTTTTGTTTTTGTTTTTTTTGTTTTTGTTTGTTTGTTTCTTTTCTTTTTTTTTATTTTTTTTTTTATTTTTTTGTATAATACAAATGAACAATTATACAGTGCGAATGAAAAATCTTTATAAAACAATGAAAGAAATCTTACAAAACAATGAAAGAAAGCTTTATAAAATAATGAAATAAGTATGATTTTAAATTGTGATACAAAATAAACAATTTGAGTCTTAAGTTCATGATTTTTTCGTAAATGAAACCTTTGATGAATTGCAACTCTTGTTAATGAAAAGAGAGAATTAATAACACTCAATGTGGAAAACTTTCATTTATATAGTATATTATTTAACTATATAGATAAAAAAAAAAAACCCAAAAAACAACTAGATACACAACCATGTTTGTTCTTCCAATGGAACCTGCGCTCTTACAAAATTGAGAATAAGTGCACATCGGTTCTATATAGAAACGGATGCATGTTGTAATCCTATCATTCCAAGAGAAAATGGATTTTGCTTCCATTGGAAGACGAGTGTTGAAGATGAAAAAGCAATTTTTACTTGATTGTCCTTAATACAAACATATTAGAAAAAAATACTCAAAAAACCCCTGTAACTGTATACTGAATCCTCTCAATATTGTATCTACAAAAACAATTAGTTTATATATATATAAAAAAAAAGGGGGGGGGGTGTTGTTACATGGACGTATATAGACTCACTACAGTGAAATCTGTAAGTGTACACGCAAGTATTCCTATGCACATAATACTCATCTCTAGCCAGTGAGTAAAATTATCTGTTTTGAAAATTTTAAATTCATGCTAATATATAAAACACACATATCTCTGTTTAATATAAATCTACAACAAAACAGTGAGGGAACGAACACAAAGGGTACCGTTGCTGATTCGAGAATGTTCGTCCCGTGTGTTACATCATGCAAGCAATTTCTCTTTTATAATTTCTATCCAAAATGTGTATTTATGGATAAAATATTTATTCATTCTGCTGTTAAGCTAAAATAAAATTCCTAAAGATATTCATAATCCAGACAATAAAATAAAATAGATTAACCGTTTTGTCCGTACAATATAATTTTATATTTTTTATCCTGCAACTTATTTCCGCTGCGCATGCGTCGAATGAAATACGGCATTGTCAAACTTACATCACACGTGCTGGCAAGGGCAAAGAGAAGTTGAACGTTAGAAGCAAGAACCAAGAATGTTGCTTTCACCAAGAATTACATTGAGGTGTCTGGAAAAAGGATGCAGAATACAGAATGTTCGCAGTCTACATTCGAAGACAGTGAAAAACCAGGTAGAAATGCAATCTTTAGTTGCGTAATTAACAAATATATGTTGTTAAAAGTAGATTTGTATTTTACATAACTATTAACTTAGTAGTTTGATGAGATATGTATGCAACTGCTTTTGTAAATTTTAGTTTTCCAAGTTTCTCTAGAGGTCATATTTTGTGCAATGTTAATAGTTACGAAATTTATGATGAAATAACGATTGCTTCATTTTTAATTTAAAAAAAATTTTTTTAAGACTTGAAGAGTATTGGAATTTTCAGTCAAAATGTTTCATCTAATCCTCTGTTAACAAACTATTATGTATCTCCCTGTCAACCATTCAACATTTTTGCACATTGCAGATTTTCTACATAAGAGACTTGATCACACTGCTAAAAAAAAAAATAAAAAAAAAGTACAATCATTTAAGGTATTCCTAATCAAATTTACATTTTGACTTCAAACATTGAAACCAACAACTTTTAATTATGTGTTTGGTATAATGGAAAGTTGGTTCCATGAGTAAGTAGATCAATTTTGCAAGTGCTGTGTTTTGTTTAAGTGACCTTGGTAAGTTTTGTATTTAGACCACTTTTTTAGGGTCACTTTCAGGTTCGCTGGGTAAAATAGGTGTAGTGGTCAGGTGAGTAAATCACTGGTGGCCATTGAGCTCAATTGGTAGACAAGATTCAGGGGACCCAGGTTCGAATCCTGGTCTTGTCTGTTGCATTGTCTCCCTTCCTGTTTCGTTTGGTGCCGTTGACCATCCCTGGATTTGCAGGTGAAAGTCCTTCCAGGGCAAACCAATCTGGGCTAGGTGCCTTTAAGCAGTTCTGGATGTTGACCAACCTGATTTGACCTCGGCTGACCCGATTTTGGAGCATCTGCTACTGATCCTTGTCGTTCGAATTTACATATAATCTTGTAGAGGTGTTTCCTGCTTACATTACAGTTCTTAAACTAGTATCTAAACTTTTGCTGACTGTGATGCATTTTATTTCAAAAAATTGCAGGACGAGAAAAAAGCCCCCATTGATCAGACATGAATTGCATCATATTGAAATATGTATATTTTAAATGGTGTCGTGGTGTTGGAATGACATTAATTTTGGTGCAATATATTTACAAATAGTAAAAACTTTCATTTAAGACCTTTTGAATGATATAAATTTCATTAACATAGCACGGGATTCAGCAAAGTATCAAAATGTTAAAGTGTTGGCTTTCTTTTCGGACACCCTGTACACTGAGATGTTTTGACCTTCAGGTGAAGGGGATATGTCCCATGTAACCTTCAAAATAGTAGCATCAGGGTAGACAAATAGCACTGCCTGACGCCTGGGGCAACCATATTTTTAAAGTCGGGTAGGTAAAATTAAAACATGTCTGTGGGCAAGTGAATTTTTAAAGTAAAATAAAAATATAAAATAGTAATATTAAATGTAAATGTGTGGAAAGTGGATAAACTGAACGTCTTGCAATTTTATGAAAATACAATCGCCCCTGTAGTGAGACATGATACGGATTACAAAAA
The DNA here is from genome assembly GCA_024699665.1 of Ostrea denselamellosa. Lineage (NCBI taxonomy): Eukaryota > Metazoa > Mollusca > Bivalvia > Ostreida > Ostreidae > Ostrea > Ostrea denselamellosa. The sequence goes on from JAMZEH010000012.1 coordinate 3,394,936, forward strand.
CACTTCAATGTACTGCAAAGTGTCAAATTTACCTAAATGCAGTGTGAAGGTGAACATGCAATGCATTGATGAATTGAAATATAAACAAGTTTGTGAAATTTAGTGGAGGGAGAAGGGACCCTGGTTGCAATAATAACAACAATGATCAGCTCTCTGTGATTACAAGGCATGTGATTACAGAAGAAACTTGGTTGGGACTTTGAGCAAACAGAAATTGATATGAGGGAATTATTGAATAAAATACACACTAAAAAAATTTCAGATAGTTTAATATATGTTTTAATTAAAAGTGGGGCGAGTGCATTTGGTGTTCTACCTGTCCGTGGACGAGTACTTCAAATATCTTTTTGTCTATCCCTGAGCATCTTCCACTCTTGTCTCTTAAAATGCAGGAGTGCTTTGTGTGACTCTTGGTTAATTGCAAATAGTGATATTAATTGATTGTTTGTTGTTTTCCGCCACACTCAACAATTTTTCAGTTATCTGGTGCCATCCAGTTTTTTATTGGTGGAGGAGAGAACCCAGATACAATGCACCCGGAAAGAGACCACTGACCTTCCGAAAGTAAAGTGGCAAACTTTCTCGCATATATCGGCGAGAGTGAGAATTAAACCCGGGCTGACTAGAGGTGAGAGGCCTTGTGATTTTGAGCGCGATGCTCTAACCACTCGGGCCATGAAGGCCTCTGTGATAATAAACCTCTGAAGAACAGTGTGATGTTAAATGTAACCATTATTGACAAAACTTGTAGGGATGTCATTTTATGAATGTCACATTACCAATGTTGGACCTAGTTTGTTAATATAAGTAGGAATAATTGCGCAAGTCAGTGTATTTCTGTTTATCTCGCACTGATTCATGGTCCATGAGTTGAAGCCCCCCTTCCTTCCCTCCAACACACACCTACACACACATCAATAGTTGACACTGAATTGGATAAACATGCACCCTCCATCACAATAGTACATATATCTGTTTCTTTAGGGCGTGTCTCATTCAGATATTTGGGATTGGACTCCTAGAAGCATGACTAAGGAAATTTCTAAGAAAATATTTGTTTGCAAAATTTGATGTTGGATTATTTATCTTAAGTGTAGTTTCCTAGGCCTTAATTGTATTTTGTTACTTTGTAAAATAAGCATAATTAGGTAAAATTCAAAAGAATATAAATATAAGGAATGAAATGAAAGGGTTTAAGTGTGTGGTTTTTTTTTTTTTGGTTTTTTTTTTGGTATATTGACCAGTAAATTAACTTAATGAAATTGAACTTGTAGATATCCTTGCTCACTTTAAATGGAAATCATGCAGTACAAAGAAGGAACAAGTGAGTACTGTGTTGATATAATGGATGATTGATTAAGATAAACTTCCTCACTCAACCGGCTATTGCAAAATAAACAGATTGTTTTCCATATTTGCAGTCTATGTCAGAAATTACTGTTTGAACAAAATATGTAATGAATTTGTTTATATACCAAATATATTTTGACATTAAAGTTCTGGCAAGGTGAAGGGTCAGGTTATTGGGATAGACCTGGGGACAACAAACTCCTGTGTGTCCATTATGGAAGGAAAGACTCCCAAAGTACTAGAAAATTCGGAGGGCTCCAGAACCACCCCCTCCGTGGTGGCTTTCACAAAAGATGGAGAGCGTCTTGTTGGGATGCCAGCCAAACGACAGGCTGTCACTAATGCAGATAACACCTTCTCTGCCACCAAACGTCTCATTGGTAGACGTTTTGAAGACCCAGAAGTTCAGAAGGATATGTAAGTCATGTGACTGAATCTCCGCATGCAGTGTGGATGAATAAAAAAAATATGTAGAAATAGCACATAGTAGTGATGAAAAATAATTTTGTTATACTTGTCCTGGTTACAGGAAAACTGCATCATTTAAGATTGTTAAGGCAACAAACGGAGATGCTTGGGTGGAGGCTCATGGGAAGATGTACTCACCTAGTCAGATTGGTGCATTTGTTCTAATGAAAATGAAAGAGACGGCAGGTAAGAAATCATTGTGACCAGTGTTCTTTTATAAATGAAGGAAACTACATGTTACCATGGTAATCGGTGTAAATGAAGGAAACTACAGGTTACCGTGGTAATCGGCATGTTGTGGGAAGGTGTAGGTGATGCTTGTTTGTTACTCTGGACAGTGTGGCTGATGTACGTGTACACCACGACCATTTCTCAAATTCCTGCCCCAGTAATCTGTAACGTGATGGTGATAATCAAATTGGTTTGTAGTGAAGGGGTGTTGTACAATTGAACTTCCGTATCACAAACACTGATATCTCGAATACCATGGATATGTCAAAGTGATTTTTCTGTATAAGAAGGTTGCAGCAACTGATACAGAAGTACTAAGTACTGATATATTGTCTGGGTAACCAAATAACGATCTACTGGGGTTTTTTTTGTCCATGAAGTTTTAAAATGGGGCCCCTATATGGCTGTTTTTCTGATGAAATTTCACTGTTACAGAATGAACTGAGGCTAGAATTACATATTGTAATATCATTCAGTGTCAGTTCCATCAATGTCTGTTGAATGTTAATTTCATTGTTTCCAAGGTACCACAAAATCAAATGATCAAGTAAGCTTTTTTAAAAAGAATAGAGGGTAAATATTATTGAAATATATACAAATAAAATTGTATTTTTCTGGACAAATGACAAAACTTGATGTTCAGAAAGGTAAAATGAAACCACACTATTACAGAAATGGGATTGGGGAAAGGACTGCTAATTGGACATTTTATGTAGATGGGCTGATGTTAAATGAGTACAGAGTGAGTTCTATGTAGATGGGCTGATGTGAAATAATTTGAGTAAGTTCTATATAGATGGGTTGATGTTAAATGAGTAAAGAGTGAGTTCTATGTAGATGGGCTGATGTTAAATGAGTACAGAGTGAGTTCTATGTAGATGGGCTGATGCTAAATGAGTACAGAGTGAGTTCTATGTAGATGGGCTGATGTGAAATAATTTGAGTAAGTTCTATATAGATGGGTTGATGTTAAATGAGTACAGAGTGAGTTCTATGTAGATGGGCTGATGTGAAATAATTTGAGTAAGTACTATATAGATGGGATGATGTTAAATGAGTACAGAGTGAGTTCTATGATGACTATTTGCTACTCTTGATGTCAAACTGATGTCAACCTTCACCAAACGCTGAGATCTCACCTGTTCTATATAGCAGTACATGTTTTTCAATAGATTGATAATTTACTCTGATTATATAGTTTATTCAGATGGGCTAGTGATGGAGCTGATTGATTATGATCAGATGGGTTAGTGATGGTGCTGATTGATTATGATCAGATGGGTTAGTGATGGAGCTGATTGATTATGATCAGATGGGCTAGTGATGGAGCTGATTGATTATGATCAGATATTGTTCAGTTTACCTATGTTAAGTTTAGAGAACAATTTATAAGGAATAAATACATTTATTGCACATCGGTGTTGATTGGGACAAGTTTCTCAACAACTCTCAACCTGTACAAGCTCTCTGTCAGTGACTTGTAGAATTGTATGCAATGAATTCTGGGCTGGTTTACTGCTTGAACACATTGTAGTATATCAACACTTTTTCAAGTCTTCAATATAATCCAAAAAGGTTCAGGAAATCATTTGTAGTTTTCAACATTGTAATTATTAGTATATTACTTCCACTATTAAAAGTTGAAATTATGAAATCAGTATAAATTTGTGGGGCATGTTTGGTTATTTTTCTGTTGATGAAGCAGGTGACAGTCCGTGTGGTAAACTGCTTATTGTATTGGGAGGTAATGCACTCGCGTCAGTCTGTTTATTGTATTGGAAGGTAATGCACTCGCGTCCGTCTGTTTATTGTATTGGGAGGTAATGCACTCGCGTCAGTCTGTGTATTGTATTGGGAGGTAATGCACTCGCGTCAGTTTGTTTATTGTATTGGGAGGTAATGCACTCGCGTCAGTCTGTTTATTGTATTGGGAGGTAATGCACTCGCGTCAGTCTGTTTATTGTATTGGGAGGTAATGCACTCGCGTCAGTCTGTTTATTGTATTGGGAGGTAATGCACTCGCATCAGTCTGTTTATTGTATTGGGAGGTAATGCACTCGCGTCAGTCTGTTTATTGTATTGGGAGGTAATGCACTCGCGTCAGTCTGTTTATTGTATTGGGAGGTAATGCACTCGCGTCAGTCTGCTTATTGTATTGGGAGGTAATGCACTCGCGTCCGTTCCACTCCCTCAAATATAAATTGTTGTGCAGGCAATTTCTTAGGGCGAAGGGTGCAACCATAACACAAATATTAGCAGGCCCATATTTATGGTAAAATGAAGTTTATGCTGGTGATAAACAACTCAAAATCATCAGTAAAATGCTAGATAAGGAGTAAATAGTAATAAGTGCTTATGGTTCAAATAAATACAGCGGTGAAATATTTCATATTTAGGTGACCTAATTTATACTGTTGAATATACTAAATATGTAATTGATTTTCAGTCTGTTTATTCTCTCTGAATGCAAAATGATGATGGTTTTAGACAGATTTGTAAGATGGGATAGCCATCTTTATTGAAGTATATACTCTATAATTGTGCTGCAATCTTCACAATGAACTATTAGTATGATGAAGCTAGCTGCCAGGCCTGAGTTTCTCAAAGTCAAAACTTTGACTTAAGTCTGAGATTTAACTTGAATTTTGGCCACTCAAATAAAAGAAAACTCAAAGAAATCCAAACCAGGTTATTTGTGGGGCAAGTGATGTTTCTCTGTTGAATGACATCTCAGGCTAGTACAAAAATTGCTTGTAAAGGTGGTTGTTGTAAATGACATAATGTTACTTAGGCACAGAAGATGAATGAGTTCTATATAGATGGCCTAATATTAAATGAGTACAGAGTGAGTTCATTGTAGATGGGATGATGTTAAATGAGTACACAGTGAGTTCTATGATGACTATTTGCTACTCTTGATGTCAAACTGATGTCAACCTTCACCAAACACTGAGATCTCACCTGTTCTAAACAGCAGTACATGTTTTTCAGTTGTAATGTCTGGGATGTATTAAGTAATTGTTACAGGTTAAGATACTTGCATATTTTTTGTTACAAGTTCCCGTTTATTTTTATTTATATATTTTTTAATTGATTATTGTAGATAGTTACCTTGGACAAAAGGTGAAGAATGCGGTCATCACTGTTCCTGCTTATTTCAATGATTCCCAGCGACAGGTAATGATACTGTAACTGATATTCTCAGCCACAGGTAATACTATAGGGTTTATAATAAATGTAGAAGTAGCAGGTGAAGTTAGAAAAAGTAGGAGGAGAAATATTTTTGAGTGCCAAGGGCACAGGTTGCTTAGGGGGGGGGGGTCTGAGGGCATGTTCCATTGGGAAAAAAATTGAAAATTAGAAGGTCATAGCTGGCATTTTCTTGTTTTTTGGCACTTAATTTAAGCATTAAAATCATTTTTAAATGTCAGCACTGTGTCAATTGACTGTGGTAATGATTTATTTTTTTGCTCATCCACCTCCTCCAGATCATGAAAAGCAAGGGAAAAGAAAGTAAATGATGTGACAGGAGGTGGCAACTAGGACTCGTTTGAATGTACATTTACCTGTGCCTTGCTTTTAAAATATTTTTGTGGATAACTACTACTTTTTCCATTTTTCTCGTATAAAAGATGTAGCGTCACTTAGCTTGTTGATATCGTGACTTCCAGAGTCTTTTTAAATGATGACAACCCTAAAAATGAAAAACTGTTGTCAAACAAGTCAGATGGGGAGAGAAATTATATTGCAATGAATTCAAAACAGATGTGGCACATGAAGGATAGATCGTAATTTTTATTGAATGCGTCTTGATTTTTGTTCTCTGCCAGGCCACAAAAGATGCTGGACAGATTGCAGGACTCAATGTTCTCAGAGTCATTAATGAACCGACTGCCGCGGCTCTGGCATATGGCATGGATAAAACCGATGACAAAATGTGAGTTTGCCTATCTTGTCACAAATGGAACTAGAGTCTCTTGCTCTATGACAAAACTTGCATCTATTAGTTATGTTCCTTCCTGATAAATATTTAGTTTCAATGTGAGACGAGTATTTGAAAATTACTCTCAACTGAAGTTTGCTTGGCTTTACACTTAAGTGTTGATTCTTTTCTAGTATCGCTGTATATGACTTGGGTGGTGGAACATTTGATATCTCTATCCTGGAGATGCAGCGGGGAGTGTTTGAAGTAAAGTCCACTAATGGGGACACGTTCCTGGGAGGAGAGGATTTTGACAATACGTTGGTCACTTTCCTGGCCAATGAATTCAAACGAGATGTAAGTTCTAACAAGAAAATGACAAGGTCATTACTTTGATATGAAGTTTGAAAAGAAAGGAGTTTGTTAGGATGAAACATCACTTGAAGAATTAGTGTGATGTAAGGATGATTCCCATTGCTTTCTCTACTCTGTTTCATGTCTTTAGTGTAGGTATGTGTACATATTTTAGTGGGATTCGTGTGTACATAGTTTAGTGGGATTCGTGTGTACATATTTTAGTGGGATTCGTGTGTACATATTTTAGTGTGATGTAACACCCTGTGAAAAGAACATGTTTGCACTAAAATATGAATATATATATTTTTATCTATTGTCAAACACAAATAATTGGAAAATCTTGATTACACGCAGAATGCATTGTTCTCAGCTTCACATACTCGCTGCAAATAAATGATATGAAATGCTAGCACATACGTTCAGAAGGGAGTCTGATTTGCAATTTTCGTTAATTAATTTTATATAAAGGTACATTGTAGGATATTAATGTAGAAGTAATTGCTTTTTACAGCAAGGAATTGATGTAACCAAAGACAACATGGCCATGCAGAGGTTGAGAGAAGCGGCTGAAAAAGCGAAGATAGAGCTTTCCTCTAGCATGCAGGTGAGAAACTGGACAAGATAAAATACTAGTATTGAGATTATCTTCTGGACAGGAAAAGAATTTGTGGGCAGGAAAGGCCAGGGGCATAAGTGGTTTGTGGAGAAAGTAACATCTTTAGATACTTCTAGACAACATTTACGCCCAAAATTCAAAATTATCCCCTCTCCGAAAAACTTGCATGCGTCCCTTTTATAGTTTTGGCGTAGTTACTGATTCTTGTAAAAACAGCAGTGGCCAATCCAAAGTCAGTCAAATTCCCAGCTGCTCTTTAGCTTCTGGGGCCAAATCTTTGGAACAAAAAAATGAGATAAGAACTTGCAGTTCCTTATTTGAACATCAGAAGGAGGTGGTTTTTATCTGAACACTAACAATAATTGTGACCAGTAATGTTCCCTAGTTACTTGACTAGTAGTAACCATGGCAACATTGCATACTTTGTAGACTGATATTAACTTGCCTTACTTGACGATGGATGCCAGTGGCCCCAAGCACATGAATATGAAACTAACCAGAGCCAAGTTTGAAGGAATTGTAGAAAGCCTGGTCAAACGCACAGTTGGACCATGTCAGAAGGCAATGAGTGACGCTGAAATCAAAAAGTCTGAAATTGGTGATGTCATTTTAGTGGGAGGAATGACTCGTATGCCGAAGGTAAGTCCTTTTTCTTGTTTTTTAAGGCATAAATAGTCATTTATTAAGGCCCATGTGCATGTATGTAATGTGAATCGTGCAATTTCATTTCGGTGGCATAAACTATGAATTGCATCCTTACTGACAATGTATATTTTAATTGTAAACTAGCAAAAATACCATTGTTTTCAACAATACGACATAATAATCTAATGTGTACATCACTGTCCTCACGTGTTAATGCAAAATTCCAACAACAAAAAAAAATCATGTATCAAATCCTTTGGTGAAAATATTCTGAAACTGAAATTCCATTTCCATGATTGAGTTTCGCAAATATTTTCATAAAAGAAGCTTTGATAAACTTAATTAAAAAGGATGATCTCGGGTATGATCTGCCTGTCTTGACATTGAATAAACAACTCTTTAGATCATTATGTGGAGTAGGTCAACTAAATTTAATGGATTAATGCTGTAAATTTCTTTCCTATCATTATTTGTATCAGATAAGCAACCTTTTTCATTTTTGATAGAAAGTTTTTAGACAAGACATGCCATTCTTCATCTTTGTTATGTGTTTGTAATAGTAATACCAAAAAAAAAAAAAGAAGAAAAAAAAGAAATTGTGGTATTTAACATTGCTTCTTATATTACTGGGCATTCCTAAAAAATTTCCAGTTTACCTAATGCTGCTGTTGTTGACTTCGGGGGTGCAAGTCCCAGTTCCAAAGCACTGAACATCAAAACACTGCACTCTTATTTTATACAAACTGCAAACATTTTCTCCCACAGAAAAAAATTGTTATGCGATACTCAAAACTTGACAGGATGTATAAATTCTACAAATCTGTCCCAATCAGGTACAAGCACTGGTACAGGAAGTGTTTGGCAGAACTCCAGGAAAGTCGGTGAACCCTGATGAAGCTGTTGCCATGGGAGCTGCCATACAGGTAAAAATAACAGCATAGTTATAAAGTAAGACGTCCACAGACAGGTTGTAAAATTAATCTGTTCCTGTTGTCTTTCACTCATTTCAACTCTTGCTGTATTTTAATTTGAAATACTCGGTTGGTATTGATAGGACACAGCTGTTCTGTTTTTCTACAGATATTGTAATGATTGATTGTATAAATAATTTTTGGAAACATTTAAATATACACGTACAACTGTGAAGAAAATCTGTTTATTATATGAAAAATATTTTAAAAGTACCTTTATTTTGTGGTGAATCGGAGAACCTGCTGATTGAAGTAGTCAACAGATCATGAAAATGATCATGTAATATTTGTGTTTTAGGGAGGTGTGTTGGCAGGGGACGTTACTGATGTGTTACTGTTAGATGTAACTCCACTGTCATTGGGTATCGAGACTCTGGGAGGCGTGTTCACAAAGCTTATTGACAGAAATACAACTATTCCCACAAAGAAGTCCCAGGTGTGTTTATTCTTAACAAAAATATTCATTGTAAATAAAAAATCCTTTTTTCAAAATAGCAAACTGTGAAGAGATTCTTACATTTAAAATTACATTTCGGAAACTTCTCGTATTATAAATCGGTACTGTAAATCACATTTTATTTGAAAGAACATAATTTGTGAGTAATTTTGGAAATAAAGCCATATGCAAAAATGTACTTCTCACAAATAAGCTCTAGCATTTCTAGAAGAATTGAGCAATAAATAATGCTTTGTGAAAGTTTTGTGTACTAAATAGTACATCACTGTATCCTTGCAGAAATAAGATCTTATGAAATAAAATTGATCTACAAATTCACATTACTGTGTAAATTTCTTATAACATGAGCATATATAACTGCGATATCATTGTTGAGCATCAATGTGCAGGAATGTAAAATTAAGAGTGCTACACTCCAAAGGATTGGATTCTGTACACACTTTATTTTACTGGTTAAAAAAAAAAATTTGAAAATTAACGTTTTGCACAGAAAGCATCTCGCAAAGAAATGCAAGATTTCATTACTCACTTAAAGGTAAAGAAGAAATATACTGTGTAATTGTGAATTCATACTAATTTTGTATTTATGATTAATTTTCTTTGTCTTAAACACAAAACTTGTATGTTTTCAGCATGGAAATTTTTATTTTTGAGAATACTAAACTAAGCTATGCACCTAATTTATGAGAAGTTAATTATATACATCAAAACATGTCATATTGTTGTCAGGTATTTTTGGTCCCGTTTGAGAACTTTGACTGATTTGTTTGTAGGTTTTCTCCACGGCAGCTGATGGTCAAACAAGTGTAGAAATCAAAGTCTGCCAGGGAGAAAGAGAGATGGCCACCGACAACAAACTCCTTGGACAGTTCATGCTGGTAGGTTGATGATGCGTGTACAAAATTTCTGCTGTGTATATCAACAGCAAATCCCAGCTTGAGTTTTATTACCAAGCCTTGTTTTTATGAAGTATGTATTCATAAGCATTGTCTTTTGCCCAGTTAACATTCATATTCATTGAAATGATGATGAGAGTATGTTTCCATTTTGTTTTTGTATCCATATCATATGATACAAATTAAAATCAAATTCTAGTGTACTTTCTGTTTACTGATAACATACCCATTCTTAGTTTTGGAAAATGAAAGTGAAGTATGCATTAGTGACTCGTAATGTGTACTCCATGTTGTAAAGACCCAAGTCTTTGTAAAGGTTTCTATTTGAAATATTATTTTTTTGGAATTTTATTTCTTTTTTTAGGTTGGAATCCCCCCAGCCCCTCGTGGTGTCCCACAGGTGGAAGTGACTTTTGATATTGATGCTAATGGCATCGTGAATGTTTCGGCACGAGATAAGGGAACAGGAAAAGAACAACAGAGTAAGTGGTTGCATAGAATTGTCAAACGCAGACATAATACTGACTCTCTTCTGTTGTATAAATAGTAATCCAGGTGCATTTCCTTCACCCAGTAAGTTACGTCATAAACATTGTCAAAACTGTATGAAAGAATGGGGTGGGAGATGGTATGTTCATGTGGAAATTTTATTCGCCTGTATTGTTAATGTATTATATATTGCATAACTACAATGTTGAGCAGAAATTTAGCTTTCATTTGACATTTAACATTTTTTGCCATATACTTGGTAGTGGAGGTCTCTTCTGGTAAAATCACTAAAAAGAATACACTGCTAATAGAAACAGGTTTACAGTATTCGCTGTAAATCATGCTCAAAGTGGTCTGTCCACATTTACTTCAATGTACACCGTATTCAATGTATCAGGAGAAATTTGTCCATTTTGTAACAGTCGGGTGTATAATGCAAACATGGTAGAAACATTATGCACACAAGTTATTTTTTTTTTTTTGGTCACATTGAGCTACCTCTCTATGCTCCTGTCCTTCAGCATTTACCACACAGAACTCTTTTTTTTTTCAGTAATAACTCAAAAAGGTTATTTTTTAGTTAACTTGTTTATGTTATTTTGTGTCAGTCCTCACCCCTGCCCTCCCCCAATTCATGCCACTTGTACCACAGATGTTTGCTGGTACTGTCAGTTTGTGTCACAGTGTATGTAAAAGCTTGCTTTATCCAGGAAAAGTCTTTGATAAAGTGAGGAAAGTTGTTCATATGTTGATAAAAAAAAATTCTCCCAGAGATGTAAATAACACCTCAAAGAAGTACAATGCTACCAGTTTACACCAGCTACATGACTACTGTTTCTTAGAGTATGACCACTGCGTCCTCTTTTACATCATGGAATCTCAGAATGCAACATATATCGGCTGGACATTCATAAAGAAAACCTGAAATTTTTGGTGAATTCAATGGGCCATGTAAGATAAAAAAAATATATATATATATAGCGCAGTGGTTTTTGTTGTTGTTTTTTTTAATATGTGTGTGTACAATAACTTTTGTGCATAATTTTTTTTTTTCCCACAAAATTGTTTGCTTGCATTATGCCTCTAACTGTATAATGTTCTTATCTACAGTTGGCAGTAATTTTAATAAATGTGGTTTATTTCAGTTGTGATTCAGAGTTCTGGTGGTCTCAGTAAGGAGGAGATTGAAAACATGGTCAAGAATGCAGAGAAATATGCAGCTGAGGATCATGTCAGGAAGGCAAGTTATTCTCGTGTTAACACCGTTTATTGTCCCCAACTTTGGTCGTAAGTTCTGGTCTCTTATCAAACAGAGACTTCATTTGATAAAGATTAAGGTTACAAAACTATATGTCAAGGTCTGGCCTGGGCAGTTAGGTGTGTAGTGTTTTCATGAACTTGTTTTGTAAACTTTATTAATCTTAAACAAGCACATTCCAATCATTCTATGAAATGTTTAAAAGTCAAGCAAGCATGCATGCAAAGGTTTTAAAAAAGTCCTAGGAAATTTGAGTATACAGTATATTTATATAGATTATTGGGACTGGTCAAATCTGGACTAGTCATGGGTAGATTTGAGCGTAAAGTATATTTATGTAGACTATCGGGACTGGTCATGGGTAGATTTGAGCGTAAAGTATATTTATGTAGACTATCGGGACTAGTCATGGGTAGATTTGAGCGTAAAGTATATTTATGTAGACTATCGGGACTGGTCGAGTAGATTTGAGCGTACAGTATATTTATGTAGACTATCGGGACTGGTCATGGTAGAACACTGTCAGTATCACACTACATGTGCCTTCATCGTGTTTGTATGTTGCACCAGAGGCATCAAAACCCACATTAGATTACATATTTTGTATATGTACTATTATATACAAGTTATCAAGTATACAGTTATATATTTTTTTTTTTGGTCTTTGTGTTTTAATATTTCCATGCCCTATTGTCCAGAGGTTTGACATGCATAAACATGACTGATTCATAGCCGACGCTCAGTCTGACAAACTGGTAAAATGTTGTAAATCATTTGCAACTACATATACATGTATACATTTATAATATCATGTGTATTTTTGCCTATAGGAGAGAGTTGAGGCAGTGAATCAGGCAGATGCCATAATTCATGACACAGAATCCAAACTGGAGGAATTCAAGAGTCAACTCCCAGAGGAGGATGTAAGTGTGACCAAAGTGTAACGTTTCAATAAATTTATAATGATACACTGATGACAAAATACATCCATAGTTTTCAGCTACACTTATGGATTGGTGCTTCAGAAAGACAAATTTTGTAAACAGTGTGCTGTGAAATGTGTTGGAAAAAAGAAACTGACTAACTCGGTATTTCATTATTACAGGCTAATAAACTGAGGGAGCAAATTGTTGGAGTGAAAGATTTAATTGCCAAAAAAGAGGAAGTAGAAGTGGAAGAACTAAAGCAGGCGACGTCCAGCATGCAGCAGGCCTCACTCAAACTGTTTGAAATGGCATACAAAAAGGTTTGTAGTGTGTGCATGATAAAATGACTGCAGACCGATTGCTTGAAATATCTACAGATCAATGGTACCTCCTGCAAATGAAGGGGAGGTGGTATTGGAATTGGCATGTCCATCTGTCTGTCTGTGGTTTGATTTTCAAAGACACTTGTGCATAGATTGTCTTTGAAATTTTATACGCTCTGTTACACCCCGAGAATTGATGTATATTGAGGTCATAGTAATGCAGTGTTTCCTGTATGCTGTCAGAAAATAGCTTACATTCCTGTTTGTAAATCCAACTTTAAAATATTACTTTACATTATTTTACTGAATTGAAACACGAGTGTTCTCCAGTATCGATGAGGCTGAAGGAGGGGGTGTTACACTATCCTCAAAGTACAATATTCATCTCATCCTACGGGCTACACGATTATGTAAACAATGCAAGAAATTGGATAGTATTGACTATCTACAGATGAATTGTTCACAGACAAATCATTGTATTAACTGTCTACAGACTAATCATGTATTGACTGTCTACAGACTATCGTTGTATTTACTGTGTACAGACTAATCATTGTATTGACTGTCCACAGACTAATCATTGTATTGACTGTCTACAGACTAATCATTGTATTGACTGTCTACAGACTAATCATTGTATCGACTGTGTACAGACTAATCATTGTATTGACTGTCTACAGACTAATCATTGTATTGACTGTCTACAGACTAATCATTGTATTGACTGTCCACAGACTAATCATTGTATTGACTGTCTACAGACTAATCATTGTATTGATTTATCTTCAGATGTCAGCTGACAGGGAAAGTCAAGATAGTTCCTCCTCTAGCAGTAGTTCATCCGAATCTTCAGACGACCAAGAAAAGAAGGAAGAAAAGAACTGAGTGATCGCAAACAAACGGTGTGAATGTGTGAATGCATAGAATAAATGTAAACACTGACAGGGGCCAGTGTTGGGCCATCACCCAATGAGTCAGGCCATCACCAGCAGTGTGAAGATTGACCTCTCCGTGCTGCTGGGACAGATCAGCATTGAAGTATTCATTTATGACTGAGAGGTCATGTGTTTAACTCGCTAAGATGTCATGTTGTCATTGAAAACAAAGACAAATGGTCAATAATGGAACATTTATCCCTGATTGCATCATCATTGCTAACATATTAAGTTGAATTGTGTGGTTGAAAAACTAAGGTTTTCAATGTTCATTCAAAATTTCAATACATTTATTTGTTATACAGTGGGATTCTGCGTGTTTGTTATTAGAATATAATGCACTTCAGCATTATACTTGGTAATCATTATTTCATTGTTCTGAGTTGATCATAGTAAATTAAAATATTTTTATGTCACTTTATGTAGAAATTGTTTTAAAGAAATGTACAAATACATGTATATGTGATATTAAATTAAGTATAAAGCATTCAGAATTTTCCTTTGTCAATTCCAATGCTTAGAAGAAGAGTCGGGAAACGCGGACCACGATGATCAGGCTACAAGGAGAATTGTCTTTCTCTTCAGTCATGTAAAGTACTCCCTCGGTATATTGCCAACTGTTCACTTACTTTTGTAAATTTTACATTCCTTTTGAGTATCCTTATTCATTGGAAAATTGATAATTTGTTATAAACTACTCTTAAACCATAGTTGCTTATGTAAATTTCAAGTCTTTTTTATTTTAAACAAAGTGTTGGACATAATTTGAAAATCACAACTGGATCTGGGTACAACACGAAAACAGTGTTTTTCATGATTTGTGTAGAATGATAGTTCCTTCTGATCACAGTACTACTGATAGCAAGTTCTTCAGATGTACTTTAGGAAAAGCTAGGCTTGCTTTGTCCCAGGGTTCTGTTACATCTTTGGTGGCGCCCACTCGCATGGCCCCCAGTTACACATGTATAATCAGACATTGATCTGTTTTAGAGGCCCCACAAAAGTATTGCTTAGTTTGGAAGCAACATAGCAATAATAGATTTTTATTTGTGGGTTGGTATCAAAGTTTACAACAGAACTAGTGCAAGCAAACTGTCGATTTTTTCTTATATTTACTATTGGAGTCGCACTAGCCATGCGAGTGATCCAGGCTAGAACCTTCTGTTGTTGTGCAAGGCAGTAGCTGTTAAAGCCAGAAACGTAAGAAGCCCCACCTTTACACATCATCCTCGGAACTCCGAATCTAGCCTGTAATGGTTCATCCACTTGCCAGTTTGAGTATTGGAGCTTAGACTCTGGCATGAGTGTGATTTAATTTACAAAATTTTGACAGTTTACAGATTTGTCAGCAAGGATGAAATAATAAATACAACCCTTCAAATACCGGTCTATTAAACATAACAATACAAAATAAAAGTGTGTCGGACAGAAAAACCCGTCCAGAATATTATGGACCACTAAAGAAAGAAGATCTCATTTTTTGAGTGTTATTGGGATATGACATGAAGTTGGTCACGTGATTAAATCCTATAAAGTCCCAAAGAGCGTTACAGTAGATTTGATCACGTGACCAACTCCATGTCATATCCCAATAACACTCAAAAATGATATCTTATTTCTTATATTTCTGTTTCGATTTGTTATCAAGCTTCCATACGTGTGTAGGCAGACGATCGTACAGCACAAGGAATAGTTCGTTAAAGTTTGATCGACTAAATAATTGGGAACAATATCTAGGAGAATATAAAATATGAATATTTATGTTAGAAGGATTAAAAAAGATGAAACAAGTGTAAAATAAAGATAATTAAGAGCATCAAGTTAACTCAATTGAAAACAAGAAGCGCGGAGTAAACTTCATCCGGTCAATCGATGAGGAAGAATCGGTGGCGCTCTCCTCATTTAGATTTGTAAATGCAATTGCTGAACATAGATTTCGACAGAAATTCAGAGGATGTAAGAGAGATGACGAAGGATAATTGGATCAAGTTGATGTTAAGTTCTACGTCAGGTTTTTGGAAGGGAGCAACGGCATGTTGATCGTTAGGACTCGCGGTTGTAGCTTTATACCGACAGATTTAGACGAAGTACAGGTACGTTGTATTTTAAACATTTTACTTCCAGGGTGTGTAAGAGAAAAACACAAACTGAACGACTTTTCGTTTAATTGAGAAATTTCTGTTGAGGATTTAGATAAAGACTCGCAACGGTGCCCTGACTTGAACAATATTTCGAGCCCGAAACCAGCCTCGGTAACGGCGGTGATGGCTATTGCCCGAAAACAACAGGTTACCGTCATCATAAAGTGAATCAAATATTACATTGCCATAATTTAAATATCAAGGACATCGTATGAATTCAAGATACTTCAGAAGTTGCAGTTTAAGTTGCAGACGGTGTTTTTATAAGATATAACAACTGAACGGTATGGTGAATGTTTCTGTTTTATTTATTAATGAAATTCTTATCTGTTTACAAAATAAATTCTCTGTAAATATTCTGATGCGTTTTATTTATTTTGTTTTGGTTCTGATATCAAGACAGGTGAAGGTACCTAGTACAATTGAGTAGTTTTGAAGCGGTGATTGTATTCATACGCAAGAAAAAAAGTCCGATCACGTGACTAACTTCGTGTTATGGAAAATTGAATGGCAATTTTGGTAGTAGTTTCATACAAGGCGAAACATTGGGAAATGTAAATATACATTTATAATCAACATAGGATTTTTGTATAATTTGCAATGGTTGTATTACTGACATGCATCTTTGTAAAATTGAAGGTATGAAGTCATTTATGCCAGTTTCCGTGATCTCTTGTACTAGATATTTACATGATGTAAGGTTTAGAATTTATTTTGGTCAGCTTAACTTTAGAATGAGATTCATTCAGATTTAATGTAAGTGGCAGCATGTGGCTTTTTAATACAGTGAAAATTCTCCTGATCGGCCCCTCAGAAAACCGGCCTTCCCTGAATATCGGCCGATTTTTAAAGTCCCCGCAGGAATCTTAACATTTCTTTAGGAAGAAACCTTCACATTATCGGCCACCCCTACAGACCGGACATCGGCCACTTTTTACGGAACATGTGTTAACAAACATGTATAATTTCCCCTCATAACACCGGCCACTTTTTGAGGACAAAAAAGGTGGTCAGGTATGAAAAATGAGAGACTAGCCAAGTAATTATCGGCCTACCTAGGGGAGACGTGAAAAATAATTGGCCTCTGTAATTCCATGGTTTAGCTGTGGTGTCAAGGGTGTTTGTAACCCCTGCCAATGACGGTTTTCCTTGCAAATTCTGCAGAAAAGTTAATGAAAAGATGTAGATTTGAATGAAAACAGTAGGCCTTATCAAGCACCATACTACCTTATGGATATAAGCGGCAGTGAATAAAAAAAAGAAAGAAAAAAACCAAAAAACTCAGGAATGATCATTATGGTTATCACAATATGAATAATTTTCTTAGTTTTCAAAGACTTAAATTTTGAAACAGATACTGACAATACTATTCTGTATTTACTATTGTACTTTTTAAATTGTTAAAACAATAAAACAAATTTGTCATTAAGAACATAAACGATGGATGTGAACAGAGTTTTTATAGGTAAGGGAGAATTTTCAGTTTAGAAATACGGCGTTTCAGTAAGATTTATTTGATTGTTTAGAGCCGCCCGAGCAATTTTTCAGCCATCTGGCAGAGATTTTTTTTGTTTTGTTGTAATAATATCGGTGGATCTGCTCTGATCATTAGTTACGAGGTCAAAGTGAAAGTACTCACTATGTGTATTAATTACAGCAATTACTGCATTTGTGATATCCCAAATCAATGTGTTTGTTTTGTTTATTAAAACATGAGGTATGTTTCTACATAAATACTGCTAGTCTGTAAATCTCTGTATTAATCATGTCTCATCCAGCAAAGCGACAACGTGTTGAGCTATCATTTAGTGATAAAATCAAACTTATAAAACATTGTGAATCGGAGGGTAAAATGGTAGTCCCAAACAATATATTGAAAGGTTCGTGGCAAGAAAAAGGAATATCTAATGGAAATTAAGATGTCTCTAAATTCTAACTTCCCAGTAATCCAGCCACCCCTCTTATCCGGCCATTTTTTTTTTCGGTCCGAGTGCTGGCCGGTTTAGAAAAGTTTCACTGTATCTCTTTTCTGATTACAGTGACTAGTCAGTCAATGTCCTTTAGTTGGGCCCCGTGTTGTTAGAATAGATCCTCAGTACCCCTTCCTTGTAGTAAGAGGCGACTAAATGGGGCGGTCCTTCGGATGAGACCACAAGAACCGAGGCCTCGTGTTACAGCAGGTGTGGCACGATAAAGATCCCTCCCTGCTCAAAGGCCATAAGCGCCGAGCATAGGCCTAAATTTTGCAGCCCTTCACCGGCAATGGTGACGTCTCCACATGAGTGAACGTTAAACAATATATAATAAATCAATCAATCCTTTATTTGGTGAAATGAAAGGTTAAATGTGTAATTATATTTGATAAAGTTTATGTCAAGGTTAAAGGTCATGCATGTATATGTCACAATAGAGGTAAGCCATGGACATCAATCCCAATTTCAAATTCACATTTGGTTTTGTTTTAAAATAATGTCACTCAAAACTTCCAATCAAATTGTTCAATAGCTTTATTGCAAACAGGAAATCTTTTTAAAAATGGACAATCAACATGCACTAAATAATTTACTGACACTTAAAAATGAACACTCATCCATTCTAGCATTGACAAAATACATATAGGTACATTACATATGAATACTTGCACTTTCCCAAGCAATTGTAAGTTTTATTTGTTTGTTAGACGTGTTGTACACAGTCATCACATTGTTAAACACAGATTTTATCTGTGGTGTAGTAAGTATCCATGGTAACCAGTTCAATACTGTTTTCGGACTCTTTGCGGCAGTACACTATCCTGGGCATACTTAAAGAAGGACAGAAGGCCGTACTTTTTGTCTTTCTTTTTGAAATAGTTACTGACAACATCACTGTCTTCTGATGAACTAACACGAGTCCCGGTCGTTGTTGGTAACACATTCTCATTGGCTGACAAAGAAATAAAGAAGGCAAATGGGACTAGCCACAGACAAATGGTGAAGTAGGCCAACACCTGAAAGATAGCATATATACAAAATGAAAATGTTAAAATACTTGGTTAAAAGCAGTTTAAGTGTATAGAGCTTGTGCATCTCTTTAAAGTTTCAAATAAATCTGGAAGTGGTTTGCCATAGCAACTCAACGAGTCTAACCTTGGCTGAAGACAATAAACGAGTTTAACCTTGGCTGAAGACAATAAACGAGTTTAACCTTGGCTGAAGACAACAAAAAAAAACCCCAGTCTAACATTGGCGGAACACAAAAAATGAGTCTAATCATGGCTGAAGACAAAGTTTGATCGGGATTCTCTGAATCATATAACCACTGAATGAATCAGATGCCAGTCTTTCTTTTTTTGAGGCGAGTATTTCCTACCCTCCAATAGCATTGTAATTTTAGAAGTGTTTGAGAGTAATGTAAATATACTTGTTATACTGATTTGGACTTGTGAAACCTGCATGTTTCAAAGAACAGATCTCTGTTAGCTTACATATACTATCATATAGCATTAAAACAATGGACTAAAAGTCATAGGATTCCAGTCAACAGTAAATGAAATGCATATTACATATAATAAAAGCTCCGAAAAGCTGATTGTATCTAAAATGGTACACAGTGTCTGGTACAAGTGCTATAAAGTGACACTCGACCTGACATAAATGGTCTTTAGGAAGCAAAACTTACATCTGAGAATGGGTACCACACTGTGGAGAAATAGGAAAATGCGAAATAATGATTGACGACTACCAATACTGAAAAAGACAAGAAAAAAATGATCAAACAATGTGTATAGCATAGATTTCCTGTTTGAACAGTAAATAGTCCTAATCGTGTTACTAACAAATGCTTCTCACCAATGGAGATCAGAAACGAAGGTGACGTAAGCTCGAAGTATGGGAAGTTTTGCAGAACAAAAAAGTAAGCAATGTTTCCTGCTAAACCTGCGACAATCATGGACAGCGGCAAGTCTTCAAACAATAGAAGACCAATGAAAACCACAGTGGCGCCCTGAAAAATATACATTTGAAAAACCTTTATCATGTCAAATTACTCTATCATTGTACATGTATTATGGGTATGATTTTTTTCATATTGTTATCACGTAATACACATATTCAGTTGTTTTCAAATTCCAGAACCAAACTGACAATGATACCTTTGTGTTTGTTAGAATTTCATATTATGTTCATACACTGTGCTTACTGTTAGTATTTACATTCTGTTCATTCTTAACATTTACATGTGATGTTCATAATTACTCTTAACATTTACATGTGATGTTCATAATTACTCTTAACATTTACATGCAATGTTCACACTTATTTTTAATATTTACATGTGATGTTCCTACTTACTCTTAACATTTGCATGCAATGTTCATACTTACTCTTAACATTTACATGCGATGTTCATACTTCTATTTAACATTTACATGCGATGTCCGTACTTCTTCTTAACATTTACATGCGATGTCCGTACTTACTCTTAACATTTACATGCAATGTTCATACTTACTCTTAACCTTTACATGTGATGTTCAAACTTACTTTGAACATTTACACATGATGTTCATAGTTTTGATGTTTGTATCATGTTCAGTCAATGATATTTATATTTTGCCTCGGTGTTCATGTTCGTTCTGTTTATTATCAGCATCTATACTGCGTTTA
Source organism: Ostrea denselamellosa (assembly GCA_024699665.1). Classification (NCBI taxonomy): domain Eukaryota; kingdom Metazoa; phylum Mollusca; class Bivalvia; order Ostreida; family Ostreidae; genus Ostrea; species Ostrea denselamellosa. The sequence continues at coordinate 3,415,567 of JAMZEH010000012.1, forward strand.
TGTTAATATACGTCACATCATGTTCATATTTAGCAATTACTCAGTTTTATACTTACAATTAGCATATGTTTAATGATTTTGCCCGTCAGTACTGTGTACTCCTCTACCAGTTCTGCCAGATAAAATAATCCAGCCGCTGCAATAGAAAATGAAATGAATGTACCCACATTTAAAGCACGAAAAATCTGTCTGAATGGATTGCAAATTGTTACAATATTGAGATAATTGATTTCAAATATTCAAACAACAATATCGCTTTGTGTTGGGAAATATTGCAAGTGACAAGAAAACCAAAACCATACCATCACAATCAATGTGTTGCACTACAGAGTTTTATTGTTAATATTTATTAAATCTCCATTCATCCAAGAATTGCTGATCTAATCTTATAATCAATCCATGGAAAATTTGTGTCCATTTTCTATCAAAATTTAACTTGTTTAACAAGAATCTTCATATACAACAAGTATTTTCATGATAGCAGCATAAGATTAAACCACCTTCAGAACATTTCTGAAATCAGTACTTGGTTTCAAAAGTCTATTAATTTATCATGCAAAGCTCAGATTTGAACACCAAAAACAGTGCACATACTCTAGAATAACTTTATTTCACCAATGATGCCCCAAGAAAATGCTAAATTAGTGTGCTGTCAATTCGCCATATCCCTTCTTTATAGTGGTTTATATATTTATGATCATAATAAAGAGAAAAATACTCTACTTTTCAATAGTGAAATCCCAACAATAAAGTCTGTGGACAAACCACATTTCCAACAAGTCTTTACATTAATTCCTTCCCATTTAATATCTGTTCCTGAGACCTTGTAGTTAGAGAACTTGTTTTGTAACTGAGAGGTTCTGGGTCAGATTCTTGATTCTAGACAATGACTATCCCTTGTAGTTAGAGAGGTTCTGAGTCAGATTCTTGATTCTAGACAATGACTATCCCTTGTAGTTAGAGAGGTTCTGGGTCAGATTCTTGATTCTAGACAATGACTATCCCTTGTAGTTAGAGAGGTTCTGGGTCAGATTCTTGATTCTAGACAATGACTATCCCTTGTAGTTAGAGAGGTTCTGGGTCAGATTCTTGATTCTAGACAATGACTATCCCTTGTAGTTAGAGAGGTTCTGGGTCAGATTCTTGATTCTAGACAATGACTATCCCTTGTAGTTAGAGAGGTTCTGGGTCAGATTCTTGATTCTAGACAATGACTATCCCTTGTAGTTAGAGAGGTTCTGGGTCAGATTCTTGATTCTAGACAATGACTATCCCTCTCTACCTCGACTGTGATTATTTATGTTTTTATTTTCTTAAACTTGGTCATATGTTACACACAATTACATTAAATACCACGACTACTCTTAATATTAGTTGGAAATTTAATATGAACTGTTTAGCCAAAATTTTGTTCAACAGTTAGTATCCTCGTAATTAATTAATTGCTTCAACAGTTGTTAGAATAGATCCTCAGTACCCCTTGCTTGTCCTAAGAGGCGATTAAATGGGGTGGTCCTTCGGATGAGACCGCAAAAACTGACACGTGTCACAGCAGGTTTGGCACAAAAAAGATCCCTCCCTGCTCAGAGGCCATAAGCGCCGAGCATAGGCCTAAATTTTGCAGCCCTTCACTGGCAATGGTGACGTCTCCATACGAGTTAAAAATTCTTGAGCTGGACATTAATCAATAACCAACCAACTATATTTATTATTGAAATAACTTTTAGCAAATCATTATATAGAAACACACTAATATGACTAAACAGATCAACAAGTTCATGAGTTTCTATAAAACGGGGTATTATTGGATTCTAGAATTATTTCAATTTCTGGAGTTTCTCATATTTTCATTTATATTTGTTGTTAATATGATGTCAAAATACTCTGTTTATGTTCACTACATTATCTATAGAGGGTGAAGCCGTCTCATGGTCTGAAGGGCCATTAAAAGCGGAGCTCTCCATATAGGTAGCATATATATGTGTGTGTGTGTTTAAAAAGAAAATATAGAAAACTGATGAAAAATGGAACTTGAAAATTTTGATCCAAATAGTGTCGATTCAAATACAAGCGCATGGAAATGTATTCTGCTATTCTGAGTCTCCTGTACCAAAGTTCACGTTCTGTGATGTTATATATGATCAGTAAAGCTATGTAAACCATAAATCAGGTATTAATAATCACTCCTCATTAACACAATTGTGCTAAAACACTGACGCTGAATATGATTGATTGATTGATTGATTGTTTATTGCTTTCCGCCACACTCAACAATTTTTCAGTTATCTGGTGGCGTCCAGTTTTTGTTGGTGGAGGAGAGAACCCAGATACAATGTACCTGGGAAGAGACCACCGACCTTCCGCAAGTAAACTGGCAGACTTGCTCACATAACGCCGCGGCCGAGATTCGAACACGCGCCGACAGAGGCGAGAGGCTTTGTGATTTTGAGCCTGATGCTCTAACCACTCAGCCACGGAGGCCCCGATGCTGAATATGACATCACAATGCACTTTCCATCAATTACATTTCCCCACGTTCAATGAATAGGCGCATCAAATGTCTAAAGTTGTGTTACAAAATGTTTAAGATGTTTTGACAATGCTCTGTACTCAAACGTTCAGCACTAGCTTTGGGATATTTTTAATTCTTTTATGGATATAAGTAATAACATCAATAATTTTGCTTCGCTTTCAAACATGGTCACACCATAAGACATATCATTTCTTGTTAAATGAAAAGGCAGAACATATGACCATGTTTCAAGATGTAAAATGCATTTAAATTATCCATATGCAAATGTACCACAATACCGAAACAAGCAATCACATGCTCTTGCATTCCCTAAGACCTCAGTGGACATTTCAAAGACAACACACACAAAATAGGGCTAATATTTTGTGTTACTGAGGACCAAAGGAATTTCAGAAATATTTAAATGTAAAATTGAAAAAAAAATTTTCTATTTCTAATTTACCATACTGTACTAAATATGATTATCATTTGAGACACACTAATGACCATTTCATGCTTTGCTTGATCCAACCATCTCACCGTTATACGCATTACAAATCACAGAGGGAAGTTAACATTCCACATTTCATTTGACACCGAGGAAATTCGAATTGTAATATAAACTGAAATAGGACTCGGATGTTGCGATACTCACCCACGGACAAAGTAATTATACATATCTGTATTATAAGAGCTATCCAACTCAGTATGTACATAAACCACATATTTAAATAGTTCCAACTTTACAACCGGTATCGTTATTCGGGTAGACTAAGAATGCTCCCCGATTTCTGTTTTTGTTAATTACGTCGTTCATTCAGTGAGTCTGATAAAGTAGTAAATCAACCCTCATCACACTCGTCCTTTTCCGTAGCTATTGGCTGTTACGGAAATATCGAAGTATAGTTACATTTGTTATTATTATTATACTATTTTATATAGCGCCTTATCTAATTATATAATTACTCTAAAGCGCTTAACATATAAAACAAGGGCAATATAAAAACGAACATTATATAAATTGAAAGGTCACAAAAATAATAATCATCTAAAGTCGAAATGGGAGCTATTAGTAATTTTTTTTATTTTTTTTATTTTTTTTTTTTATTTTTTTTTTTTTATTATCATTTTTGTTAAAACAGAAAATAACTGGATACATTATAAATCAAAAGCAAGTTTAAAAAGATGTGTTTTTAGCTTTTGTTTAAAAACAGCAAGTGATTGTTCACAACGAAGGTTCAGCGGGAGGCAGTTCCACAGGGTGGCCGAGGACACATCGAACCTTCTATCACCATACACCCTGCTGTGAGTGCGTGGCTTTAGAAGGAACAATGAATCTCCAGACCGGAGTGTACGTTGTGGGCGGTATACCTGAACCAGTTCCTGGATGTATGCTGGGGCTTTTTGATGCAGTGCTTTGAAGGCGTACAAAAGGATTTTATAAGTTGTTCGATATGCCACAGGTAGCCAGTGAAGGGATATGAGAATCGGTGTAATATGCTCATATTTCCTTGAACGTGTCACTAGCCTGGCAGCGGTGTTTTGAACTTTCTGCAATTTCTGCATGGACGTGGCCTTCACACCATAAAGAAGAGCATTGCCATAATCTAGTTTAGATGTAACGAGTGATCTTACGATTGTCCTGCATGCATCCTCAGTTATAAGGGATCTTATCCTACCGATGTTACGAAGATGGAAATAACAGGATCTAGACACTGAATTAATTTGAGAATCCATGCTAAGTTCACTATCGAAAAGTACCCCAATATTTTTGACACAGAAAGCATTAGTGATGACAGATCCCCCAAAGGCAAGTTGACATCCTGAAAATTCATTTGACTTACGTTTTGGGGGAAAAGATGATTAGTTCTGTCTTTTCCTGGTTCAGCTTTAGTATGTTGTTTCTCATCCAGTTTTCTACATCCGAAAGACAGCTTTCAAGTCTATCTGCAATGTTGTCCCAGTTTTCCTTCGGATTTATGATCAGGTATACCTGAGTGTCATCCGCATAGCAGTGATAACACATATTATGCCTCCTGCAAATCTCCGATTGGTTTGGAGAACATACAATATAGACGAGGTCCCAGGACAGAACCCTGTGGGACACCAAAGTGGAGTAAGAACTCTTTGGACAGCGCAGTTCCAACAGCAATTTGTTGACTTCTACCTGACAGATAAGATCTCATCCATAATAAAGCCGACCCTGTGATACCAAACGCGTATTCAAGTCGCCCGATGAGTATGTTATGGTCTATAACATCAAATGCAGCCGAGAGATCAAGCATCACGAGGGCAACACATGAATTTCTATCCAATGCAGAGGTAATATCACGGTGCACCCGCAAAAGGGCAGTTTCAGTCGAGTGACAATTTCGGTATGCAGATTACACTTGGTCATGAAGCTGGTAAGTATTTAAGTGTTTTTCGAGTCGAGCTGCCACTGCTTTTTCCAATACTTTAGACAGGAAGGGTAAGTTCGAAACAGGTCGGTAATTTTTTAATTCTTCCTTGTCAAGTCCCTGGCGTTTGATTAATGGCCGTACTATGGCTTTTTTGAAATCCACTGGTACTTTTGCTTTTAAAAAGGATTTGTTGATAATTGCAGCAACGGTTGGTAAAACACACTCTAAACATTGTTTCAAAACTTTCGTTGGTATCGGGTCTAATTCGCAGGACTTCGTTGGTGCATTACTGATGATATCACGCACCTCAGAAACTGACACTGGCTCAAACATTTCCAGAGGAAGACCACTAAACTTGATGTCAGCTCGAATAGCATCATCCATAGACGATAACATACTCGAAGAACAGATTATCTCTAATTTTCTGAATCTTCCCAATGAAGAATTCGCCAAATTTGGATGCAAGATCCAATTCGTTGTCATGCTCAGGCAATACTGATATATTTGTTTTCCCCATGAGACTGTTAGTAAGCTTGAAAAGTTGTTTCGAGTCACTGCCTATTTCCTGAATTTTATTTGTATAGTATTGAGTTTTACAGTGCCACAAGAGTTTAGTAACCTGCGTACATTTCTCATGGAAAATTTCCCTGTGTACAGATAGTTTTGTTCGTCTCATCACCATCACATTTTTTTTTCTACATTTTATTTGAAAGTATGCAACGTTATAGCCATACAACTGTGTTTTATATATATATATATATATATATATATATATATATATATATATATATATATATATAAAAGCACTAGGAAACCAACAACACTAGAAATCCTAAAGTGTCGGATCTAACGAGTAGATACTTAGTCACGAAATTGAATATAAAAAGCACTAAGGATGACTAAACGACACGAACAATCAAAATTGTCAAATTTTCGGGACACCCAGTCCCTTCTTCAGGACAAACTACAGATATGTTACATTAAGAAAAATTTAAAATTCCATATTTTAAAATTCATGTTCTTTTCCATAATCAGCTTAATCAACCCCAATCCCGTACGAGTTAACACCCTTTGTTCTAATTCTCTAATTATTAGTTCGAACATCGATTTTTAATTAGCCTAATTAGCCGTATTAGGTGTGAATCGGACAGTCATATTCAGTACACCCGACTGACCGGACATATAAACCTTATCATTAAACTGTTCTCTAATCAACTCCAATATGTAGTTTTTTGAAAGTTTAGTTTAGTTTTATTTGTAGTTTTAGATTTAGTGCTAGTTTTTCTTTTATGTTTTCTTAATGTAACATATCTGTAGTTTGTCCTGAAGAAGGGACTGGGTGTCCCGAAAATTTGACAATTTTGATTGTTCGTGTCGTTTAGTCATCCTTAGTGCTTTATATATATATATATATATATATATATATATATATATATATACATACATACATACATACGTGTGTGTGTGGCGACTTCATTCGCTCATTGGGGACGATTTCAAAATTTTGAGTGCAGATTTGGCATAGTCTTCTATCTGTAAAAACCTGGAAATTCGGGAGACTTTCCGCCTTGTAACCAGGTCCCAGATCTCCGGCCTTTTGGATCCCCGTGATAAAAAAAAGCTGGATCCACGCCTGCGAACCTTCATTCATTAAACTCTTATTACGTATTTGCCATTTAAATACCAACAGGATTCCCCTGTACTAAGGACACGCCTAAAAACATTTTATGTGTCAATACATTATAGTCTAATAATAATTTTTGAAGTTGTTTTATTTTCTTCTGAGTATCAGACACAATGTATACGGTAATGTGTATCATATATTTAATATTCTATACTTCTACAGTCTAAACGCTCTTACACTCGCATGTATTACTAGCTACTTAAATACGTCATAGATATATCTTGTCCACTGAAACTGTTCAACAGTTTATATTCATTGTTTGACCCTTTTCTTTCAAATCTTAGCAAAGTCGGTAAATAGCTTTTTAGAGTCAGTGTTGTGTGTTATAACCATGTCCGACTTAAAATGAAGATGATTTGATTGGATTCACAACAGTTTGTCGTAAAAGACATTACACTTTTTATCAACACCTTTCACTCAGAACATGCAAGTTCTCGTTAGCAGCCGTGATTAATACGCATGCTGAATGCGGCGTGTTTGTTGCGAGTCCCATTCACATCGTTTACCGCGTAAACAAACTATACGGTGTCTGGGTTGGAAGTTTGTTTCAAACTCGGACAGACACGTGACATGAAACGCTTACAAAGAACAAGAGTGCGTTTCAAGTAGGCGGAAAAATAGCTGGAATATGTAACATGAAAAAAAAAATCAAAAATCTTGTGTCCGCAAGGATTCGACCGGTTGTTTTAAAAAATAAAATACTTTCACATTTAAAAGTCGACAACCTTTCCCCCTGAGTCACGCAGTAGCCCATAAATGCCTCTGGATAATTATTGTACAGGTGAAGTTGTAAATAATATTGGTGAAATCTAGGGATGGGGCAAAAACTGTAAAAAAAAAAAAAAAAAAACCCACCAATTTTCAAGACTACTTCTCTACACTGCACATGTGTAAGAAACACTATGTGCATAGTGACGTAGAGCAGGATGGCCTCTACCAAAATTGTAAATTTCATGATCCCGGTGTAGAGGTTCTGACTCCAAGACGGGGCCAAACTTGGCCTATTGTTTTTTGGGTTTTTTTTGTGTAAAATATTTAAAAAAAAAATTTCTTTAATGTCCTTGGTTCGAAATTGAAGCTAAATAGATATGTCATCCTTTACCAAAGTTGTTAATTTCATGACCAGGGGTTAGGGTTTTAGTTACCTTTAAAACGAAGTAAATTAGCCCGCATTGGTAAAAAGAATAAGATCATTTACAATCAGTCCTCGACCTCCATATCAGGGGAAACAACCCTCCATAAACATTATAATATGTATACCCTATTTATTAGTAAGTATGAAAAAGAGCTGTATATCATAAATTGAATATTACATGCTAAAACTGATATCATGCGTCATATCACTTTCGGTCCTCATATCCATCATCGGGTTGATATGGGTACATTTGGGCTGATATGACATAGGGTATGAATTTTAGTATGTAATATTTTCTATATATTACATATACTGAATCTGCATTGCGCGGTACAGATGATGCTACAATAACCGATATCAATGACCGGTCCCAATATCAAACCGGCGTTCGCTCGTAACAATCAATGCATCTCAATGTTTACAATAGTGAATCAATGTATCATATGTTTTGAAATAGAAAACATAGCATGCTTTAATCTGTATCATATGCTATATCAATCCGAAGAATGAATCATTTAAGAATTATTGCCCTTTGCACAACTAAGCTATGATTCTTAAAAAAATATTTGTTGTAAAAATGTGCTATTATGATAATTTTGTAAGTAACTTTAACCATAATTTTCCTAATTTATTTAAAACTAAGTTTAAGATTTTATCAAACTAAAGATTTGGGTTCTATTGAATACATTATACAGCAATCAAATTTTGTACGAGATGAAAATGAAATTTTGCCTCAGTGCCTCTGGACAGGTTTTTTAACGCAACTGTTAATAGCAAAGGTTTATAAACCCCTTTTTTGTCATGCCTCACCCATGAGGCCCCAGGAGTGATAAAGTAATAAATTTCATAATTGATATTCCTCTTATCCTAGAGATGCTTCCCATCAAATTTGGTAATAATTGACCATGTAGTTTTCAAGAAGTTAAAAATGTAAAATTGTTAACGGATGACGCTGGATGAATACCAACGGCAATAGGTCACCGATCCGCTCAGGTGACCTTGAAATTCGATTCTGCAGAACTGGAATCCCACCACCTCTTGGTTTGTTTTCTGAATTCACTGCTTTCCTTGAATGAGGACGAGTCTCCCATGCACTCTAAAACAGACACAATAGAAAAAGGTAAAATCATTGTAACTAAAGTTAGTAAAAATGGAGTTGATGCAGGCGCGAAGGACAAAAATATAGATGAAGATGAAAAAGCCTGAAAATGGTAAGAAGAAATGAAACAACCAGAGGAAGAGGAATGAGATCAAAGACGGGAAGATTGTGATGCTTTGCGTTATACGATTGTTGTTAATGGCACGATAGACCTAAACAAAATATGGTGTCGAGAAAATGAAGAACGTCCAGTGGGTATTTGTTTTTAGTGTATTTTGAAGACCTATAGTCTATTTCCAAAGGTAATTGGAAAATACAAAAAATAAGAAATACTAATTTTCCACGTCTTGTAAATGGGGCGACATAAATGGCTTACTTATAACAGTACTTTGGGGGCACATTTCGTAGATGCTGTTTTGTCGTTGTCTTGTGTCTCACGTCTCATTACATAATTACATAATCTAACTGCAGCGTCGACATATGAAGTGTGTTCGAATCCTCAACTTCCCGGTGATGAAAGGAATGTTCTAACCCCAGAATCCTCGTGACTACTAGAGAGACGGTGCAGCAAATTTGGGTGAGATTTGTGTATGTCATGGAACATTACACTTTCCAAAAATTCAAAAGTGATATTGATTTTTTTGGTTTTTTTTTTTGTTTTTTGCAGCAAATTTTGGGTGAGATTTGTGTATGTCATGGAACATTACACTTTCCAAAAATTCAAAAGTGATATTGATTTTTTTGTTTTTTTTTTTGTTTTTTGCAAAATGCGCGAAAATTGATTTCAACATTATTTTCTATTTCTATGCAGTAATGTAATGGACTGCTCCAGTACATGTATCATCGCTTTTACTTTATATGGGATCTCCTCAAAACCTTACAATACTGAGCCATTTCAAAGTGTGCATTCATGTATTTGCATAAAAAAATAAAAAGAAATTAAAGAAATTAAAAAAACCAATCCATTGTGAATGTATATATATATATATATATATATATATATATATATATATATGTATATGAGGGCTGTTCGGAAATTATTGAGACATTTCCCCCAAGTTCTTTAAAAAATCTGATAAATCTATGAAATTTCACTAAACTTTTACCAAGAACATAAGAAACAAATGTGCTAAATTTTAGCTTCATAACATAATTAGACAATGCCTACTATACAAGAGAATTTGCATATGTCAATTGACCCGGATCAACGTACAGAATTGTCTCAACGTCATTGCAACGTAACTTAAACATTATCTGTTTTGTCACAATTACTCTTTTTCAAAATATTTTCCACTTAAACGCACGCATTTTTCGTGCCTAGCCACCCACAGATTTTTTCCATTTTTAAATTTTCAGTTAAAATTTTGTGCGTTGTTGATACTCCTATGTCAAACTGGAACGCAATTTCCCTAACTGTCTGACACACGTCGTTCCTTAACGACTCGAACACTGTTGACATTAATTTTTCCGTGATAACTGACGGCCGTCCAGTACCTTTCCTATCACTCTCATTTAACACATTATCTGTAAATCGTTTGTGCCAGCGATAAACTAAAGCCCTCGACATAGTTCTTCCACACTCCGTTTGCTTTAATATATATAAGTCTCTGGTCTGAAAGGGAGTCTTACCGAGCTCTATACAGAATTTAATGTACATCGCTGCTCCACCTTCACGTCAAAATTCATATCTCAGCGCAAAACGTTTTTCGTAACTTGATGTAAAATGTCCAATTTTTCGGTATCTATGACCGAAACTTTTCAAAACCTTCCCAAAATTACGTCACAATGATAATGAAAAATGACGTATAATTTGTATATTTCCCCCACTTTTTCTTTGAATACCGAGACGTGCTACACAGCTCTCAATACTTTTCAACATTTGGCTCTATGACTGCTCCGGGTATCCATATCTTTTAAGCAAGGAAAGACCGTTTTATAAACAAAAATATTCATACATGTAATTAATTGACTATTTATAATTTATTAATATAGTATGATATTATAATATAATATGATTAATGTATTTAGCAAGTTTTATCCAAATACAACAATTAGAAAGGAAAATAAACAGAATGTCTCAATAATTTCCGAACGCGTGTATATATATATATATATATATATATATATATATATATATATATATATCTTATCTGTTTATCACAACATGCGATACATCATAGAATGAGATAATTATATCACTTAATTACTACCAATATCTTTTTTTTAACAATATCTTATTCGTGTATATATATAATAAATATACATAAATAGGAATGGGCAGAAGGCATACTGCCTATGTAAGCCCTCTCCATCGATCATAGGTCAAATTATCACAATATTAATATAATACATGAAAATACAATTGCAGAATATATTACAAAGAATATGATAATAACAGAGTTACACAAATGGAATACAAGCACATGTAGGTGCCGGTGTAACGACGAAAAGTGACCCCCGTAGAATAATGACCGGGGGGGGGGGGGGTCAAATTTCTACGTAGAAAAATGACCCCCCGGTCATTATTCTACGGCAAGTAGGGTCATTTTTCGACTGTAGAAAACCCTTCCAGACCGTTTATTCTACGACACCACACACGTTGAAAAATGACCCCCATAGAAATATGACCCCCTACTTTTTCACTATATTATACAATAATATCTTATGAAATGAGATGTAATACTCAATATTCGTTCATCCCAGGGTTGGATAGGGTCGGTGAAGATAACTGTGTCTCCTGTTTTTTGTTTTTTTTGGTTTTTATTTTAAATATCCTTAAATGTCGTGGAAGCAAATTTAACACCACTTCTTATATGGGCCCCATAAAATATGATTTAATAATTCCTATTTCTTTGTGATTGGCTGAGATTCACCAATGTAGAAAAATGTTACTTCTATATTTATCTGCACATGACTTTCAATGTGTACGGGGTTGGGAAGGAGGAGGTGCGAGCTGTCATTTTCCCCTGATAACGCCCCCTTCCCCCCCAAACTATCCCATGAAAGAGCCTGGCATTGGTGTCCTCAATGGGACAAGGGGGCATTTAATCTCATTCGTCTGCAAGTCTGTCTGTTTAAATTTGTCACAAAAACTTTAACCTTTGTCGTAACCTTTGAATGAGATAGGGCTTTTGTATTTCACATGTATATTACCTGCTACAAGATCTTACCAAATATACTATGATTTTTAAAAAAGAAAGAGATATGGCTATCATTTTATATATGTATAATCCTTTCTAAAACTACGTTTTCTGACCCTGTGACCTAGACCTTGAAGGTTGACCTACTTTTCAAAAATGGTATATTTCTGTATATTTCTAGATTAGGAAAAGATAGGGGTTTCGTATTTGCATTCCTGAAACAAGACGTTCTCGAGCATGCTATGGTTTTTTACCCCTTGACCTTCATGTTTGACCTAATCTGCCAAAAAATCGCTGGAAATTACTTTTGAATGACATAATTATATGATAGGGTGTTTATATTTGACACAACATGCCATAAATAATGGTCTCCCATCCACTGACACCGGAAGCGGAGATCACAATTCTTTGATTTCATTTCAAAGCAACTAAAGTACATTAAAGAATTCCAAATTGATATATATTTTTATATATTTATTTATTACAACTACAACTATAAAAAGAGCACAGAAACTTGCCACTAACTTTAATGTATTTTCAACGTTTACTAAGGGGTATCATATTTCGATTTTTTTGCAACAAACTTGTCTTCCAAATCCTCCCATTCACACAATAAATTGAACACATTTGGATCTATTTCCTCGCTTAATTTTTCTAAACCTTTTACTTGATGGGGAAAATCTTTGAACTTCAATACGTATACGTCTTCTGGTCTTTCTAATTCTCTGACAATATTGGAGTCGGTTTCATTGTTTACCAGTGCAGCTTCAAGCATTCTTTTTGAAATATACTGGTGGTATTTCTTTGGCACGAAGTTTTTGATGTAGATGTAAGGTGTTCTGCTGTAAATATCCTCTGTTACATCCAATACAGGTTCGTAATGGTTTCCAATATTCATAATAAAAATGTATTTCGAATTGGATTCGTTTTTTCCCTCCTGTAGGGGAAGGTACGGCAGCCAGACGTAATTGTCGTTGTATTTGTCATTCATCCCGTGCTTGCAGTAAACAAAGATCGTTGTATTGCAAATTGTAGCGAATGTACGGATTTCTGTATCAGTACCCCAGGAACCTTCATGTTCCATCCGCTAACGTTTCAAATATTTTGGATCCGCTTCCATGGTTTGCAATAGATGTTTATTCTCCTTCATAAAGCCAACAACTTTATTTCGTACATCATTGTGATATGATTTTTCCACGAAAAGCGATATTTCCGTATATTCTTTCGAGTCCATGGTGTGAAGCAAAATGACGAACAGAATTGTTGCCTTTGAAACTTCAAAGAACCGCAAAATGACG
>JAMZEH010000012.1:3433836-3443836 GCA_024699665.1 Ostrea denselamellosa
CGGTCACACCCGCCGTGAGCCCTATATTCCGATCAGGTAAACAGAGAAATCCGTAGTCAGAATCAGTGTGTCAAGAACGGCCTAACAATTGGTATGAAACACATCAGACAGAATTTGACTTAGTGGTAAGTTGTACTGGCAAACTAGATCGTTATAACGACCATAAAATTTGCGAAATGCTGACTTTAGACGAGACTGTACAAACCCCTGTAGCATGAACTTCTTTGTCAATAGTCCGCCGATTTAAAAACTGATCATATGCAGAGCAAGCTCTTGCGTATCGAATCAGTTGGGGTATATAAATACCATATGCAGGTGATGATGTATTTTAGGGTCCTAATTTCTTTAGTACACCAATATGAAATACAAGTATGGAGAAAACAGGGTAGTGCGATTTTTCATTAGCTTGTCATAACCTGACTTTGATACATACCTCCTACCCACATATTACAGACCACCCCCCCCCCCCCCCAAAGTCCTCTGTCACCTTTTCTCTGCAGAAATGCAAATTCGGTCATTAATGTCTCATTTCGGAAGTATATGAAAGGCTCTATTTCGAGCCTCTTTACACCGGCGTAGTGATTGATGGAGCGCGTTAGAGCTGCAAGAAATATATCCTGGTGTAAAGTGGTTCGGGGTATATAATCTCGAATACTTTCAAAAACTGTGAGACAGTTCTTATATTTACGTTTTAATAATTCTAATATATTGCATTTTAATAATAAATGTATATATTGTGTCAGGTGTATTCATACACATTAGCAATTTTCAAACGTTCCAATTAGTAATAATGATTTAAATCAATGTAAATATAAATCCTGCATCTCTAACACATTCCATGACAGACTAGCATCTAACTAGACTGACATACATCAAGTGACAACAATATTCAAATAAATAACCGATAAATGTCAAACAGAAATTACAAAAGCTTGAGAGAAAGCCGTTCTTACAATTGACGTTCAAATCTACGGTATTTTGAACCTACGCAGTTTGGCTGCGCCCCAGTAGTGGTCTTGCTAGAATGGCTTTCGTTTGTTCAGCTCTCAGCAGTCACTGAACGTAACCTTGCGGATGGTGAAGTATGCAGAAATTCCCACAACTAATATCAACAGACCTGCTCTGAACAGCACCTTGTATGACCTTTCACCGTGGCTAAACCTTCCAGTGTGTTTAGATAGCGTTACATTAAAATCCTATAAATGTCTCTGGTAAACACGCGGCATCAATAGAACTACATTTAGATATCATCTTCATTTTATTTTACTCAATGGGATTACTGTAGGGCAAATCACAATGGGATGTTGGTCGTATGATGAATATATAAGGGTACTCTAGTTCGTGGTACTAGATAATGGACACTACCAAGTGCATTTCTAAACTTTGAAAAAAAACAACCTGTTATTTCAAAACAGATTTTATACACTTTCATACACAGTACGAGAATGTATAATTGACAGAAAAGACACGTTCAAAAGCAATCTGTCGCAGGTGATCATTCATAATTTATATACTGATTACTTTTTGCTCCACATTTCAATTTCTTTCTTATTGATGAATATATATCAATTAATTTGTCTAACAAGCATTAACCAAAAAGAAAGAAAACGAAATATATAAACAACTTATGCTCTTATCAAAATAATGAAAAAAATTGAAATAATTTGCATCATGATTTGCAAATTGTGTTTTCATTCTTTGGACGATTTTGTAATTGATACAGACATGAAATTAAGTTATAACAAGAGGCTCATGGGCCACATTGCTCACATGAGTGATCTTGGACCATATTTAAAAACTTTTCCCGTATATATATTCACATGTAAAACATTGATCCCCTATTGTGGCCCAACCTTACCTCTAAGGTCCATGATTTTAACATCTGCATTACTGCAGGAAACTGTCATGTAAATTTGAATTTTTCTGGCCCAGTGGGTCTTGAGTAGAAGCGTTTTAAATGACCCCAGCCTGTTTTTGTATTTTTGTGATTATCTCCACTTAAGGGGGCATAACCCTTTATTTGAACAAAGTTAAATCCCCTTCACCTAAGGCTGATTGTTCCAAGTTTGATTGAAATTGGTCCAATGGTTCAAGAGCAAAAGATTTTTTTGGCATATTTTCACTTGCAAAACATTGATCTTCTATTGTGGCCCACTCTTCCCCATGATTTTAACAAACGTGAATCTACATTATGTTAGGAAGCTGTCATGTAAACTTGAACTTTTCAGGCTCATTGGTTCTTGAGAAGAAAACTTTTAGAGACTTTTTCCTATACTTTTGTATGTAAACCTTTGCCATCCTATTTTTGTTATTATCTTCCCCTTGAAGGGGGCGTGATCCCCTAATTTGAAAAAAAATTGAATCCCTTTTACCCAAGAATAATTGAAATTGAGCTGGTTCTGGAGGAGATGATTTTTAAAATTTGTCAGTGTATATTTTGCTTTTTAGTTTGGTTGAAATTGGCCCAGTGGTTCTGGAAAAGATGTCGAAAATGTGAAAAGATTACAAACAGACTGACGGACAGAGGGAGAACGGATGATCAGAAAAGCTCACCCGAGGTTTCAGGTCAGGGAGATAAAAAGAGAAGCTACCCCCGGATTGTTGTTCCAATGGCAAGGAATAGGCATGCGTTTATGTCTTAATCATGAAGATATTAATGAAACTACACGCAGCTAGTGTATGAATCCTCCGCTGTGTCCACTTAATGAGTGTTCTACATCAAATTCATGACAAAGATTATGACTGCGACAATTTCTAAAACTAACATTATCCAGAAACAAGAAAAATCAATCGCAGATGATACATCATTCCAAGTTACATCATCAAAATAAGTATCTTGTTCGAAAGACTGTCTTTCGCATTTTACTTGAGCAGGTTTCGAGCATATTTTACACCTCATAAATCTCTCTATACCAACAATTCCTCTATAGAACATGCCAACCTTTCTCTCCGACTTTCTATAGTGGATCCGGAGTTGAAAGGAGGACAGAACTATGGTACCCACCCCAAGCGTCATTTGAAAGATGAGATATACTCCCAGCATTGAAGTTTTTTCTGAGTTAACCGGAAGTTGCATGCTGATTATGGACAGAAACACGGCAAATGCCAGAAAAACGGTCACCGCAAACGACATTTTCTCTCCGGCATCTGCGGGTATTACAAACACTAGGAGACTTATTACTCCTAGAAGAACGACTGGTAGGATCAAATTCATGACGTAATACTGTGGCTTACGGCGCAGAGTCAGAGTGAATGTAACCTTAGCATCCGGTTCATGTTCAGGGGAGGTATAAGAAGTTGTATGTTCAATGTCCCATACAGAGTTATCCACGTAGTCGTAAAAGTCTATTGGTGCATTCTCCTCATATAAAGTAATATTCAGTTCATCTTTTAGGAAACTCCAGCTGACGAAGATAAAATTGCAGATCTGAGTGTCGAATGGAAAGTACGTTATGTCGATATCACACTTGCTCTCGAAAACCTGGTAGGGGTACCAGTAAACTGTTCCATCCGGTATAACCGTCACGTAGTAGAAATCTCCGCCCAATTCATCGAACTCTTTGACGCCATTCATAAGTACCACGTCAGGAGTCCAGACATCTTTCTATTCATAATCACAAACATATTTTGTTAAAATTGATTGGTATTTGTATTTTGAGTTTCTAATGATATAAGGTTTTCAAATCTTTCAAAATTCCCCTGTAACATTAGTGTAAATATGACTGATTATTTTGACATATATTCAACATAAGTGACGCAATTTGTAAAACAAAACACAAGAGATCCATGGGCTATAACAGTCACCTGATTATCATAGCCCAGACAGGGGTCTCATATTTCTATATAAGTCTCAAATTTGCGCCTTCTGTGCACATGTTTACGATCTCTTAAAATACATACATTTTGTTTTTAATTACAGAAGAAGGAAAAACGGAAGTTTAAAGAATATAAATCATTTTAACATTTCCTAGTTATTTTTATACATTTTCATTATGCGACCGTCTAGCCCCTGCTCAAGGAACTGAACCCCTGACCCAGGAGCGATGAATTTTACAATTTAGGTACAAATCTTCATGAGCGTCATATTCATGCATTTATTTTACTCAAGTAGTAGAGAAGATTTTCTAAGATTTAATACATTTTCACTGTATGACATCCTATGGCAAGAACCCCTGACCCACGAGCCACAAATTTCACAAGTTAGGTAGAAAGCCTCACGGGCATTATAATCGTGCATTTAGTTTTACTCAAATACATATGCTAATAGAGAAGAGTTTCTAAGATTTAATACATTTTCACTGTATGGCCATAATGGCCTCACCCTACGGTCTGAATCCTGACCAGGGGTTCTGGATTGCACGGTTTTTTAGTTTTTCTCTCACATGTGTGGGAATATAGAAATTTCGAAAATATAGTCTTTTTAGCATATTTGGCCCCACCCATGAGGCCCCAGGAGTGATAAGTCTATTAATTTATACCCTTCTTATCCCAGAGATGCTTCACACCAAAAATGATAACAACTGGCCTTGTAGTTTTAAAGAAGTTAAAAATGTAAAATTGCTAACGGACGGCGTATGACGGCTAAACGTCACCCGAGTGACTCAGGTGACCTAAAAATTGGTAGGGTGAAGATTGATGTGAAAGAAAGTTTTATGGTGTATCCTTGGAAGATCATATATTGGGTTGCCGATTTGAATTATTTGCTCAGTCTTAGAATTCAATGTCACATACATGTGCAACAGAAAGGGACAAAATGCAACGAACAGACAGGGATTCTAACCCATGCCCCCTGAATCTCTAGTCAGGTGTTCTACCAACTGAGCTAACTGGCAACTGGCGATCAATCCGTCTAACTGCTACATTCCTCTCTCTTTAATTTGTCTTCGTCCTCAAACACACACAACCCAAATTCTCATGACCCTGGCAGAACTTTCACCTGCAAGTCTAGGGGTTGTCAACGACACCACATATAACGAAATGGAGGCAATACAACGGACCAGACCGGGATTCAAACCCTGGCTCCCTGGAATATCTAATCAGGTATTCTACCAATTGAGCTATCTGGCAAAAGATGATCAAACCCGTCCGACCGCGACATATGCAATATAAACCTCGGAAAAATAACGTCAATTGTTTCGAGGTAATAGAGGAAAGGGTCGCTTACAATTATACATTGACAGATTATTGATTATGTATTGTTTAACGTCCCGCTCGAGAATTTCCCACTCATATGGAGACGTCACCATTGCAGGTGAAGAGCTGCAAAATTTAGGCCTATGCTCGGCGCTTATGGCCTTTGAGCAGGGAGGGATCTTTAACGTGCCACACCTACTGTGACATGGGGCCTCGGTTTTTGCGGTCTCATCCGAAGGACCGCCCCATTTAGTCGCCTCTTACGACAAGCTAGGGGTGCTGAGGATCTATTCTAACAATCCGGATCCTCACGGGGTTACAATTATACAAACTTAAAACCGAATCTTAAAAAAAGTATCGTGACTTTAATTTTATGAAAGAAAAAAGTTGATAGAGAGGCATCTCACCTGTTTGAAATACAGCCTTTCAATTCCTGTACTGCCTTCGTCCCACTGAAGGAGCTCGTCCGTCCACGTAATGCCAAGGTGCGCGGTGGTCACTAACCGCTGCTGCACAGCGTCAACTTCAACAATACTGGACAAATAGAAGGCCGTGTAAATGTAAATTGTTTCATCCTGGTCACGAACAGGGCGAATTTTGTTGGAATAGTCAGCCATCAGTGATTTCTGAAGCTGCTTGTAGTCGTCTATGGAACTCGCAGCCAGTAAACGTAATTCACAAAGTGCGAGGAAAACCAGAGAAAGCTCCATCATGGAAATCGTCTACAGAAATGACAGAATAGATCTAACGGTCGGTGCGCTGGGTATGCTGGTTGGAGACGGTTGGTTGCTATAAAAGGGTCGCCTAAAGTAGACACACATTTTATAAAGGCGATCCACTGACCTGTGTCCATCTGAAAGATGACTTACATGAAAACTTAAATAAAAACTCTCGAGTTGAGTTACAAATAAAGTAGTACCCACAAAAGTCATCAACTTATGCGTAAACCAAGTTGTGTCTCCCATTTATTAACATAACAATCAAAGCTGTAATTAATTTTATGGTCGTTTTACGTGTTTACTTGGTCTTCGTTCATATTTATGGTTATGGGTATTCTCTTACCTTTCCTGTAACCAATGGTATTTGAATGACCTCGTCTCCAGAGTTCTCGTTCTAAAAATAGTTGGCTGCGACAATATATTTTTATTATTTAATTCGTAAAGAGAATTCCATTTTTATTTTAAGAGGTGATAAATTAATGACTTTAAAGTAAAACTTTAAGTAAATGATATATACAGCTATAAACCGTTTTCATATCATTCAGCATGATGAACAGAATATCAAGAAATTTATTTAGTTATTTTTGAGCAATATTGAGCAATTTTTGGTGATATACTGTTAGTTCCCGAGGGTATTCACTAGCTCAGATGCTAAGGACTTAGGTACTAGCATGAAAATACGGATAAAAATTTGCTGTGATAAAATCAAGAAACTCATTTTAAAATTAAGGATTATCTCCCTCATGCATAGCTCTGATCCTTTGCAGGATTTGGCTCCAGTATTTGGTGGTTTGGTTTTGTTTTTTTTTTTTTTTTTTTTTTGGTTCTTCCAGCTTTTCCAAGTTTGTTCTTATGACGGATTTCCAGCATTGTTGACTTGAACATCACTGAAGAGACATTATTTGTCAAAATACGCACCAGGTGCACCAAACGTGGTACCATGTTTGATTTATTCTAAATATTGAATGAGTTTAACTTTGTGTGCAAATAATTTAGATTACGTCAATCAACAGAAAAGAGCCCATAGAACGTAACTAACACTACACAGAGAGCGCTGTAAAATATGACTGCATGTATTATAGAGTTATTTCGTCACTATAAATCGTGAAAATGCAATAAAATCATTTAATATATCTATTTAGCAAAGCACAACGCACGCACGTACGCGCGCGCACACACATACTCACCTTTTACGTAACCGTTTTGTTACACACGAATCTGTCAATCAGCTGACATTTGCTGCTTAAGAACACTTCATTAAGAACTTGGTCGCTGCCTCAATTGATTATTCATATTTAAAAAAAAAACAACACCTTGAAATTCTATAGCATGTGCTTTAATTTTTAAACTTTTTTTAATAACCAATTTTCTCGAAAACGCACAAAAAATATTTTCTTATTGTAAATATTTGATTTAATTTACAACTGAAAGTTTGGGAAAAAATTTAACTGACTGGCTTTTTCTACACTAAAAAATTGATTTCATTGTCTAGCTCAGAAAAAATCTCTTGGATTTATTATTAAAGAGGACAATGACATTTCACTGAATATTGTGATGCATGACGTTAATATCATCGTGAATCCATTGATTTCCCGACTGTGGACACGCCCCTCTACATATAGCTTTGAATCTGAAAAGTCTGGATCTGAAAAGTCTGAATTAAAAAAAAAACCTGTTATTGAATTAACCTATGACTGGCGGTTCTTTATACCTTCAGAAGAATATTTGCGTAATGTGTACAGCATCAAAACACTGAAATTCACGAGTAAGGGGTAATCTTATAGCATCATGCCACATAGACTTAGAAGACGATGCGCATTCTGAAACTTCATCATCGATACTCTCAATTGAATAAACAAATAACTAAACGAACAAATCATAACAAAGACGAAACGACTAGAACATCAAGTACTCTTCAAAGTACGAGTAACTGGAAAATGAACGAAATTAATTGGAAACATGAAATTACCCCACTCAAACAATTTATAATTGTTCATAGAATATAGATCTCAATGTCTTAATAGTATTTTGCAAGAAAAAATATATTATACACTATATCCATAAGACTCCAATACGCCTAATGACACTTAAGATTAAGGCTGGCGCGGTAACCGCCAGGGGCATCGACTCTTTTCTAGGCCCATGCTAAAGCGTTGACTATCGGTCCGCGAGACTGTGCTGTATGATTCCAGTGGGGAAACACACAATCTGAAGTTACATATTTTATCAAAGATACACCTGAAATGCACGACGAATTACACAACGAGAAATACACGGCGAACCTGTGTAAAGAACGCCCTAACAAGTGGTTTGTAACACGTGAGACAGGTTATATTGGATTGATATTTCCATTTTTTATATGAGTTTGATTGATTGATTGTTTGTTTTACGTCCCGTCGAGAATCTTTCACTCATATTGAGACGTCACCAGCTGTAGATGGTGTACCACAAATTTAGACCTATGCTTAGCGCTCAGGGTCGTAGCAGTGAGGGGTCTTTAACCTTCCAACGCCTACCATGACAGGGATCTTTCGGATGTGACATTAAACTCGGAGGTACCGTGACACGGGACCTCCGTGTTTAATGTCACATCCGAAAGATCCGTGATTCTCACTTCTAAATGCCGAGCGTTTAGCGAAGGAGCAATCACTACCTATTTTTCGTCTTAGGTTTGACGCGGCCATGGCACGAGCGGGGCTCGAACTCAAGACCTCCCAGTTACGAAGCGAACGCTCTAACCACTGAGCTACCGCGACCGGTGAGGATCTTATAGGAGTTAATAAATGTTCGTTATCTTTGCC
This sequence comes from Ostrea denselamellosa, assembly GCA_024699665.1. NCBI lineage: Eukaryota > Metazoa > Mollusca > Bivalvia > Ostreida > Ostreidae > Ostrea > Ostrea denselamellosa. The sequence goes on from JAMZEH010000012.1 coordinate 3,442,490, forward strand.
GTTTCATCGTTATAACGAGCATAAAATTTGCAAAATCTTGACGTTAAAAAGAGAGAATAGTCGTGTTTCGATTTCCTCCGGAACACAGTTTTTATTCCGCGTTTAGTCACGCTGCTTCGAAAATGTTCAGCAGGGTTACTTCCGGTTTCTCGTTGTTTACCAACATTTCGACAAGTTGTGTATTAGCAGCATGCAGATAAACTTTTAATTTTGTTGGTCACCACGAAATTGAAATTATTAGTCTGGGTGTAAGGGGGTACATATTTGTTTATGATCATTTGATAAGCTCCCATTGATCAAATTCAACGTAAGATTTCGTCATCTACTGGTCAGACTGACGCTGTTGCTGTGTTAGTCTGTAGCCCAGTTGTCTAGTAGCCGTAGTGGGAGATGAAAAGGCCTTGTGATTTTGAGTGCGATGCTCTAACCACTCGCCCTCTACTTTCACTTTCACAAAACTGCCCGGTAACTCAAGTAATGATAAAAGTCCTCTTTTGCTGATAATTTAATTTGATAGTTTTGATGCTTTTTTTTTTGTTGAATTGTTTACACCCCCTTGAGATTTTTTTTAAACATTTAGAGTTGAAAGCATCTAAACTTAATGGTCCATTAATTTACCCTATGGATCGCAGTTCGCTCTGGATCACAGGAGGTAGCAGTGAGGGATATTTTAAGAAACAGGTGTTTTGTGTTTGGTTGTTGTTTTTGGTTTTTGTAAGGTGTTATCATAGTTTTACATATATCCAGCATATATATTATTTTTACACACTATTCTTAAACAGGATGTATTATGATATAACGATGTCCGTCAGCTCGTTTGTACAGTAATCACCTTATATACGTTTGTATTAGTATTTTAAAAGTACTGTTTCCGAGTGTTGTGACGTTGATGAATGATCATGCAGCATGTGGGTATCTAGTGACGAACTCGGATTTGAATTTTTACTATTAGAAGGTAGTTAATTAATAGAGACTAAGAGAATAATAATATATTTAGGGAACATATTCATTATAAGGAGGCTAACAGTTAACTGTATTATCAAGAATGTTACGATTTGTGTGTAAAATCTGTGAAGAATAATATAGTTTGTGCACTTTTTGCCCATTCCTTTTCAAAATTCATAAACATTTGAAAAACGTGTGAAATTAAATTAATTGCAAACTTTAAGGATTTTTGTGGGTGTGCTTTCTGTTGTAAGATCTATAGAAAAAAGGCCTCCGAACTATTTTCTATTCTTGCGAAACCTTTGGAATTTGACACCACATTTTCGGATAGATCTCTCCAATTTTAAGTGGCATCTTCAACCCTACCTTTTCTTTATTTCTACGGAAATTTATGGCGACAAT
>JAMZEH010000012.1:3448836-3488836 GCA_024699665.1 Ostrea denselamellosa
ACCAGTTTCTTATGGTAAGAGGCGACTAAATGGGGCGGTCCTTCGGATGAGACCGCAAACACGGAGACCTCGTGCCACAGCAGTTGTAACACGATAAAGATCCCTCCCTGCTGAAGGGCTGTAAGCAGCAATCACAGGCGTGAACGATTCTCAGATTCTCTAGCGCGACGTTAAACAATACACAACCAGCCAACTATCCCCCAGAAATTTAAATATAATGATAAAAGTATTTTTTCTAATTTCAGTGTAGCTAAAATGATGATTTGCATATTTTAAGCCCATTTGAGGATTTTTCACTCAAATAGAAATGAAACCATCTGTAATTGATGGACCACAATTTTAGATATTTCTGAACTCCAACCTTTAGCTATGTGGGACTACCTTTTTTGAAGCTTTGATCCGAAAGACGCCTCTTTGATCCTCACCGGTCACGGTAGCTTAGTGGGTAGAGCGTTCGCTTCGTAACCGGGAGTTCGTGAGTTCGAGCCCCGCTCGTGCCATGGCCACGTCAAACCTAAGACGAAAATTAGGTAGTGATTGCTCCTTCGCCAAACGCTCGGCATTTAGAAGTGAGAATCACGTGTCTTTCGGATATGACCTTAAAAACGGAGTTCCCGTGTCACGGTACGCTTTGGCACGTTAAAGAACCCTCACTGCTACGGCCCTGAGCACTAAGCATAGGTCTAAATTTGTGGCACTTCACTTACAGCTGGTGACGTTTCAATATAAGTGAAAGATTCCCGACAGGACGTAAAACAAACAAACAATCAATCAATCTTTGATGCTAACGCCAAAGTAATGAAGATTGATTGTTTGTTGTTTTTCGCCACACTCAACAATTTTTTTAGTTATCTGGTGGCGTCTAGTTTTTTATTGGTGGAAGAGAGAACCCCTATACAATGTACCTGGGAAGAGACTACCGACCTTCCGAAAGGAAAGTGGCAAACTTTCTCGCCTCTATCGGAGCAAGCGAGAATCGAACCCGCTCCGATTAGAGCTGAGAGGCCTTGTGATTTTGAGTGCGATGCTCCAACCACTCGTCCCCCAAAATGTAATGAAGTCAGAACAAATATTTTCCAATAAGTATTGTACTAATTAATCAATTACATAATTTGGATGAGGAAACAGGATAAGTTTACATTTACTTGTGTGTATTGTTCCAGTGCTCACTGAACGATTTGTCTGAGTCAAATTTTCCTACATCATACTCATGATAATGACTAATATTGCGCCTATTTCTAAAATAAACATTGTCCAGAAACAAGAAAAATCAATCGCGGATGACACATCTTTCCAGTCAACGTCATCTATATTCAGACCTTGCGGAGAAACTTCAAAACGTCTTTTACGTCTGAGACATCTTTCCATACGAACAATTCCTCTATAGAATGTGCCCACCTTTCTTTCGGACTTCCGATGATGTAGCCTGAGTTGGAATGACGACAGAAATATGCTAGTCCCTCCGAGGGACATTTGAAAGATGAGATATACTCCCAATATTGAAGTTTTCTCTGAATTAACAGGAAGTTGCAGGCTGATTATGGATAAAAACACGGCAAACGCCAGAAAAACAGTTATGGCAAACGACATCTTCTCTCCGGCATCTGCGGGTACTAGAAATACCAACAGATTTATCCCGCCTAGAAGAACGACTGGCAGGATCAAATTCATGACGTAATACTGTGGCTTACGGCGCAGAATCAGAGTGAATGTTACTTTAGCATCCGGGTCATGTTCAGGAGAAGTACGAGAAGTTGTATGTTCAATGTCCCATACGGAGTTATCCACGTAGTCGTAAAAGTCTATTGGTGCATTCTCCTCATATAAAGTAATATTCAGTTCATCTTTTAGGAAACTCCAGCTGCCGAAGGTAATGTTGCAGATCTGGGTGTCGAAAGGAAAGTACGTTATGTCGATATCACACTTGCTCTCGAAAACCTGGTAGGGGTACCAGTAAACTGTTCCATCCGGTATAACCTTTAAGTAGTAGAAATCTCCGCCCAATTCCTCGAACTTTTTAACGCCATTGATGAGTACCACGTCGGGAATCCAAATGTCTTTCTGTTCATAACATGAAAGAACTACTGTTGAATGTGATATACAACCCTTGAAGAATTCTTACAAATAACCCACAATGATGTATTACTTTAGAGATTTACAATGATCGAAAGGAAAGGAAATCAGTCTATTTAATTTCAATCATGTTCTTTTGAAAGTTTACATATATATACCTAAATATAATCCTTATTTACTTGTACAAATATTTTTTCATATGATGTTTTTAATAGAAAGTGACAAACTTTTGAGGAATGAGAATAGTATAGGAAATGCAAATTAAATTCTTCATGGTGTTATATTAAACTTCATGGAAAAATAATGTTAATGACTTTGTTAGAAATGAAATTTGTGAGTTTACTAGCACTTGTATCATATATACCTACCATTGTATGTTAAGCTGTGGAAACAAAGAATCATGAAATTACATGTTTTATATATCCTACCTGTTTAAAATACAGTATGTCGACCCCTGTACTACTTTCATCCCATTGAAGGAGCTCGTCCGTCCACGTCATGCCAAGGTGCGCGGTGGTCACTAAACGCTGCTGGACAGCATCAACTTCAACAATACTGGACAAATAGAAGGCCGTATAAATGTAAATTATTTCATTCTGGTCATTAATAGGACGAATCTTGTTAGAATAGTCGGTCATCAGTGATTTGTGAAGCTGTTTACAGTCGTCTATAGATCCTGTACTAATTGCAAGGAACTCAAAGAGAGCTAGTAAAAACTCAGGAAGCACCATGGTGATGTACGTCTGATACTGTATATTGCAGCCTCACACATGCGTGTGTTATATAGGGTCCATTAAGCCATATGCATATTGATCTACACGAATTCATGCTTCAAGTCGGATATCAGTTGTCTCAATGTTACAGCAAAACGAAAAGGCCAAGATAACAAACAGTACTCAATCCTGCACGAAATACAAATCAGAAAGATGGGCAAACACGGACCCCTGGTCATACCAGATTGATTGATTGATTATTTATTGCTTTCCGCCACACTCAACAATTTTTCAGTTATCTGGTGGCGTCCAGTTTTTGTTGGTGGAGGAGAGAATCCAGATACAATGTACCTGGGAAGAGACCACCGACCTTCCGCAAGTAAACTGGCAAACTTGCTCACGTAACGCCGCGGCCGAGATTCGAACGCGCGCCGACAGAGGTGAGAGGCTTTGTGATTTTGAGCCCCATGTTCTAACCACTCGGCCACGGAGGCCCCCTGGTCATACCAGAAGCTAAGTTTGCATTAACATCCAATTAAGAAATTTAAAATGGGGTATGCTATATAACGGGATCTCCCTTCTTCAAAATGATTCCTAATATTACTAATAATATTGATTGATTGATAATATATTGTTTAACGTACCGCTCGCGAATTTTTCACTCATATGGACACGTCACCATTACCGATGAAGGGCTGTAAAATTTAGGCATATGCTCGGCTCTTATGGCCTTTGAGCAGGGAGGGATCTTTTACGTGCCACACCTGCTGTGACACGGGGCCTCGGTTTTTGCGGTCTCATCCGAAGGACCGCCCCATTTATTCGCCTCTTACGAAAGGCAAGGGGTACTGAGGATCTATTCTAACAACCCGGATCACGAAAGGCAAGGGGTACTGAGGATCTATTCTAACAACCCGGATCCTGCATTGACCCCATAGCGCCAACATCCATGCACCAAATGACCCCACTTGAAATAAGTTTTCGACCATCCGTGGGTGATCCTTGGTATTTATATGTATGTATATTTATGTATATATACCGACCGAACTTTTATTTTACGTTATTTATAAAACGAAACTACTAAATAACTCAACGGTTAATTTTTAAGTATATATATAGAATATTAAAATATATTTACATAATTTACTAGCATATAAAATTGTTCAAGAAATATCCATGTGCATTACATTGGATGAAGGTGCCAGTTAAGCAAATATGCACATGCATGTGTCTGCTTTGAATGGCAGGTACGACTTATAACAATGATAATCACATTAAGTGGATTCAAAATGTGTTTGTTTTGTGTACATATCTTTCTATCCTTTGTAATTTCAAATTCAATTCACGGAGAGCACATTCAGAGAGAGACAACATACTTATCAATTATTGGGATAAGGTTCGTATGTGGAATCTTTTAAACACTCTTACCAATCTGCTTTGCAAGTGTTATCTGCCTGTGTTGACGCAGGATCTAATGTTGGTGGAATCCAACAAAATAATTGATTTACCTTGTTTTTTTTTAAAATTAAAACCATTGATTATTTCATTATTATATTTTTTTCTAATTTTTTTTAAACATTTTTATTAGTTGTAAAATTGATTTGAGATATCTAAACAATATCGCTGATCAAACGTCACAGTTTGCAGTTGGTGAATAGGAAAGAGAATCCGAAAAACAAGTTTTTTTTCCTGGAGATGATTTGATACATGTGTCATGTCAAATGACAGTTGTATCCTAGAGATGATTTGATACATGTGTCATGTCAAATGACAGTTGTATCCTAGAGATGTTTTTGATACATGTGTCATGTCAAATGACAGTTGTATCCTAGAGATGATTTGATACATGTGTCATGTCGAATGACAGTTGTATCCTAGAGATGATTTGATACATGTGTCATGTCGAATGACAGTTGTATCCTAGAGATGATTTGATACATGTGTCATGTCGAATGACAGTTGTATCCTAGAGATGTTTTTGATACATGTGTCATGTCAAATGACAGTTGTATCCTAGAGATGTTTTTGATACATGTGTCATGTCAAATGACAGTTGTATCCTAGAGATGATTTGATACATGTGTCATGTCGAATGACAGTTGTATCCTAGAGATGTTTTTGATACATGTGTCATGTCAAATGACAGTTGTATCCTAGAGATGATTTGATACATGTGTCATGTCGAATGACAGTTGTATCCTAGAGATGATTTGATACATGTGTCATGTCAAATGACAGTTGTATCCTAGAGATGTTTTTGATACATGTGTCATGTCAAATGACAGTTGTATCCTAGAGATGATTTGATACATGTGTCATGTCGAATGACAGTTGTATCCTAGAGATGATTTGATACATGTGTCATGTCGAATGACAGTTGTATCCTAGAGATGATTTGATACATGTGTCATGTCGAATGACAGTTGTATCTAGAGATGATTTGATACATGTGTCATGTCGAATGACAGTTGTTGGGCTTTGACTTTAGCTGTAAATATTCTTGCTTGACCTTCTAAGCGAGTGGAGAAAATATTATCAAAGACTGCCACCCTTACACGATGTTGTGAACAATTGCAGAACCCTGAGATTGGGTTTCTGTTGCATTATAACTGAATTTCTTATAGAGATGTATTGATTTCTGTAATTTCCGTGGTGATTTTAACGGAACGCGAAAAAAGATTTCACTAAGACTAACTTAGATAATTGCAATTCCCTTTACGTATATAGATATCAGTAACACTAGGCCTAGCAAAACAAAACAAAAACAATCCCCCCCCCCCCAAAAAAAAAACCAACACAAAAAACCCCAAAACACCCCCCACCCCACCCACCCCCCCCCCCCCCCCCCCCAAAAAAAAAGAAATAAAAAAACCAATTAATTCTCAATCGATTAAAACAAGCTGAAAAGAGAGTAAAACTATGCATATTATTAAGCATACATGTACAGTATTTTTTTGCTTGCCAATGTCCCTAGCTTTCACTCATAAACGATGTAAAAATGAAGATTACTGACGTTGTTAAACTGTTTATCGTGTCCTCTGCCTAGTTCGGTTTTGGTCGTTTTCTTGCCATTTTAAAGATTACAATATCGCAGATGACAAAGTCGATAATATATTTTTGAAGGTAATATACATCATGAAAAGGCTAGGATAACTAACAGTATGCAATTTCGAAATTCCTATAGAAAATACAAATCAGAGAGAAGGACAAAGACGGACCCCTGGTCATACCAGAGGTGGGATCAGGTGCCTAAGAGGAGTATGCAACCCCTGTCGACCTGCCGCACACGCCGTCAGCCCTACATACCGATCTGGTAAACGGAGAAATCCGTAGTCAGAATCAGTGTGCCAAGAACGGCCTAACAATTCTTATGAAACACGTCAGACAGCATTTGACCTAATGGAAAGTTATACTGGCAAATTAGATCGTAATAACGATCATATCATCCATTTTGTATGTTATTGTTAACGTTATAGTAAAATCAGCAGAGAAAAAGGAGAGAATTGAAAATTAATAAAAGAAACAAACTGTTCTAAAGAGATTCTGAAATTTTTATAATAATTTGTATACATACACATTACTTTCATCGGACCTCCAATTTAATACAATTCCATCGTGATCCTGGTTATAATAGATCCTTAGTACCCTTTGCCTATAGTAAGAGGCAACTAAAAGGGCGGTCCGTCGGATGAGACTGCAAAACCCGAGGCCCCGTGTCACAGCAGGTATGGCGCGGTAAAGATCTCTCTCTGCTCGAAGGCGGTAAGCACCGAGCATAGGCCTAAATTTTGCAGCCCTTCACCGGCAATGGCGACTTCTCCAAATGAATGGAAGATTCTCAAGCGGGACGTTAAACAATACACAACCAATCACATACGTATGAATTAATCATCTCCATGATATCAGCTAACAATTTGTTTCTTTATTTGTTTTCCCTGTAAATTGTATTGATTACGTAATTTAGAAAATCGAGATGGTAATTGGTTTCCATAGCAATGCGATAACAATCGTCCGTCTATGAGAATGGTCAAAATAACTTTCATTATTATATGATTGAATAATTCTGAGTTGTGTGACTTGCTACACAAATCGAAACTTTATTTTCACATCATCTTGCCTGCGAGGTGAATACAAATTCAAATACATACTATACATTACTGAGGTAAAACTACAAAAAATGTTTAATTATATAATGTATATGAAATATCAAATGGTGAAGTAAACAATGCGGCAATCGTAATCATAAATCCCAAAGACATATACAAGTTCGCGTGTAGGGCAACACGGACCTCTGACAAAGCGAAGGTAGGATCAGGTGCCATGGAGGAGTGAGCATCCTCTGCTGACCGGTTACACTCGCCGTGAGCCCTTAGTTGAAATTAGGTATACGGGATTACCTGTAGTCAAAGTTAGTATGAAAAATGACAGTCTAACAAAGGGTATGAAACAAATCATTCACCATATGTCCCAGACACACTTTGTAATCGCAAACAAGGTCATTGTAGCGACCGTAAAATTTGCGAAATGATGTCTTCAAACGAGATTCGTTATAACCATACATCAACGTTTTTGTCAGCAGTTGAGCTCACTTAAAAAAAATCTCAGCTATGGAAAGTTGATGATTGCAAAGTTGAAGTCATCACGCTTGTCATATAATGTAGTTGTCAGTCTGCCATTTGAGTCAATATTAAGTATAATATCTAAATATGAAGCAGACACGCCAGATTCTGTAGTGTCCTTCAATTTGAGTTCATCGGGATATATCAAATGGACATAATTATGAAAATTATGATTGTTGACCGATATGACGTCTATCTATATTTATGGTTGAAGGACACGGCAATTTTTTTTTTGTTTTTATCCTGTAACAGTTTCTGAACAAATTCCGCTTCATATGAATATGAAAATAAGTCTGCCAATAAGGGGGACAATTAGTACCTTTGGGAATGCCAATGGATTGTTGGAAGACGTGGTCTCCAAACACAACGTAAATGTTATCTATAAGAAAGCCAAGCATACTCTTAATGTCTGCTTCAGAGTTTCTAACAAAATATGTACCTTGTTTTCCAATCACTAGAAATTTGTATTTTCGAGTGCTATTTTTGTTCAAAAAGCAATTAACTATTATCTGAAAAGGTCTAGAAATTAATTAATGAGGAATTGTTGTATAAAGTGTGGAGAAATCATACGTTGATGTTGTCAAATTTCGATTGATTGTTTGTTTGTTTTACGTCCTGGTTTTTTTTCCACTCATATTGAGACGTCACCAGGTGTAAGTGAAGTACCACAAATTCAGACCTATGCTTAGCGCTCAGGGCCACAGCAGTGAGGGTTCTTTAACGTGCCAACGCCAACCGTGACACGGGACCTCCGTTTTTAAGGTCATATCCGAAAGACCCGTGATTCTCACTTCTAAATGCCGAGCGTTTGGCGAAGGAGCATTCACTACCCATTTTTCGTCTTAGGTCTGACACGGCCATGACACGAGCGGGACTCGAACTCACGACCTCCCGGCTACGAAACGAACCGGTTTTTCAATTTTAGAAAAATCCTGAGAATTTAGATTTTCCAAAAGGTTCTTGGAGTTTTTGAGAATCTACATCTGATTGACATCTGATTTCAGTAGTGATACCGGAATATGTAGCGGAACAGTATCTCTGAAGTGACTCTTTAATAGCTGTAAGCAGTTTAGTTAGTAAGCTTGGTAGAGCATTACTGGAACCAGCAATGTATCTTTGTTTGTAAGGATTTTATGTAATTTCCGAATCCAATAAAGGTATGGTAATTCAAACTGATCCTGATTCTTAAGAATGTCGAAATATTTAAAACTGAAAGATGATTATGAAGAATTTCATCGTTTGTAAGATTGCCTCGAATATAAGTAGGATTCCCAGATGCTGAAATAAACCCCAATTCATTTAAAAGACATTTATAATAGTAACGTTTACAAACAAAGACAATGTTGTTACTTGCTTTATCGCTGGTACTAGCACAAAGGTTTCGTGAATGCGGGATTTTAACAATTTTCGAATACTTTTGATCGACTCAGACAAAGTGTCAAGTTCCTCTCCTTCAGATTTCGTCCAATGTCCAATATTCTTCCACAGAATTAATGATAGCCATGAAATTATGTCGCCATCTAAATGAGCGAGGTTCTCGGAATTGAGGATCTTATAAAATCAGACTTAAGATCTTCATTTTGTACAATATTTATGTCTCCTGTAATGATATGACCAGCGGAACTGTAATTAAACGAGGAAGAAGAACATGAACACTTTGGAGGACTTCGTTGTAATTGTGCAATATTAAGGCACTGCAACGTCTGTTTATAATTAAATAACTTGGATGCAATAGTGGAAGTATATCTATATGAAACACAAGGTGTGGATTTCATTTTAAAGTAAGGCGGAATACAGGATTGACTTTTTTATGATTAAGGATGTTATTAATGTTGGCAGCATCAATTCCTTTGTTGTCAAATTTAAGATAAAGAAATTGGCGAGGTTTCTCGAGTTCACTCTCATCAATAATACGTGGAGAACCAAAGAGTCTGTGATGGGCAACATCCCAAATCATATATTGAAGTCCGGTTTAGAGGAATCCAAGCAGGGCTTAGCGTTAGCTTTCTCTTGTATACAAACTTTTTAAAGGGACAGAGTAGAGTTTGGTGCGAATGTGATGAGGACCCAATGGCCTATTCACAAAAGGTAAAAGGGAGTCAAACGAAACATCATGTATTATGGGTTTGTTGTACGAACGATGTCCATGACTACGTTTACGTCTTGGTGTATTGTTAAAAAGTCCCATCACATTTACACTGTTACACTGTGGGCTGGAAATATTGTCGTTGCACCATACGGAAAGGCAGTGCCTAATTTCCTAATCCAGTATTCCTCTCGTTGTCTTCGGAAAGGTGTACTTAATGTAGGGCTATTGGTGTGATGATATTTGTTTTTAATTCTCACTTTCATTGATAAAATGGAATGGTCCGGGGAATTAAAATGTTTATAAATCAGTTGCTGGCCTCCGTTATTAATCTCAAATCTATGGCCCAACATCCGTTTATTTAAAGACCCTTTTGTTTCCCCGATATAAATGAGCCCGCCTTGGCTACATGCAATTCCGTAGACAACATTGGAAGTTTTGTATGTCAGATTTTCTCAAGTCTTGGTATAAAGCTCTTTGTTTTTAAAATTGCTTTTAAAACCATTTCTAGTGATACGAATATCACATGTTTTGCAAATATCACAATATATCACAATCTATAGAATGTTAAATCGAAATTGATTGATTGCATATTGTTTAACGTCCCACCCGAGAAGTTTTTACACATGTTGAGATGTCACCATTGCCCGTGAAGAGCTGCAAAATTTAGGCCTATTCTCGGCGCTTATGGCCATTGAGCAGTAACGTGTCATGGGACCTCGGTTTTTGCGGTCTCATTTGAAAGACTGAAAGTGTTAAAGTATTTACATGTTTAAAATGTTCCCAGAAGATTTATACAAAACAGTTGCGCCCCCAGGAAATACATAAATGTAATTACTCTCTTAGGAACAAAATGCGATACTGCTCTCAGAGGTTTTGATAACTCAGAGAGTCAGAGCCATTGAAGAGTCTTTTAGTTGGCGACGGAACGTCATTTATAGTATGAATTCTGTCGAAAATTATGTCAGACGAGGGGTTAAATCCGAAAAAGTAGAACTTGATACCATTTCAGAATCGATAAATTGTATAAGAGGAATATTAAAATCCCGTATCAGACACATCAAAACAAAAATACGTACAATCTATCCTTCTGTTTTTATTGAAAAGACTTGAATAGGTTACATGAGGAATATATTTTGGTTTCAGCTGACAAAGCTGGCAACAACATTGTATATGTTTGAAAGTCTCAAACTGCATTGTAAACGAACTTGGCATTAATTCCACATTTAGTAATCACATTTATATTCCAACTGCCCTTTCAAAAGATGAAATTCTTTAAAAATCATGCTTCTTCGATTGTTGTTTTCCGCCACACTCAACAATTTTGCAGTTATCTGGTGGCGTCCAGTTTTTATTGGTGGAGGAAAGAACCCTGATACAATGTACCCGAAAAGAGACCACCGACCTTCCGAAAGTAAACTGGCAAACGTTCTCACACACATCGGCGCGAGCGAGATTCGAACCCGCGCCGACCAGAGGTGAGAGGCCTTGTTATTTTGAGTTCAATGCTCTTACCACTCGGCCACCGATACACCCTAAAATCATGCTTCAGTTTTAAACACATTTAATATCCCACTCAATGGAGTAGATGAATATGAGTTACCGCACTTGTACTGGATTTGCAAACTCCACAAAATCCCTTACAAAGATACAGTGCTGGATCTAATAAATGTTTTACCAAGCCCCTAGCCTTGCTCCTCACGAAAATATTAACTGCTGTGAAGGAGAAACGTCAAACGTACTGTGTCACTACATATGCCAAATGTTGTTTAAATCAAATGTGGATTCTTAAAAATTCTAAAGACTTTTTAGTGAATTTGAAATCATTTGTTCTCAAATCAATTCCATTAAAACCTATGACTTTATAACACTTTACACGACCATACGTCACGATAAATTAAAGAAGAGACTTTTGGACATCATAGACAGTTGCTTCTTCAACAAAAATATACTCTACAAAAAAAGAAACGCATAGCCCTTTTGAAATTTTAAAAATGCAAATTATGTATTTTACCAGGTAAACTGAAATGGTCAATTGAGTAATTGATTTTTTACAGGTAAGTATGAAACTTTAAAGGTATGTTCATTTGATTTGGCTCTCTTCCAAATTAGCTCGGCGACTCTCTAAAATTGCACATCACCTCTATCGCCATGGAATTTGGCTTACGTTTTTCACGAGAACTTTGTGCTTAATTCAACCACTACATTAAAGCGTATAAAAGGACGAAGTTTGAAGCTTGAATTCATCATAACGTTAAAATGCTGCCATGCCAAGGTTGGACCCTGCTACTCGAAATATCGTCATTGGCCGTCTCCAGGCCGGAGTATCCCAAAGTGAGATTGCACGAACTGAAAACATAAATCAGAGCACAATTTCTCGGATGTGGAACAGATTCCAGCAGACTAGCTCTACTAATGACCGACCGAGGAGTGGGCGACCTCGCATTACGACTCCTGGACAAGATCGCTACATCCGGGTCTTTCATCTACGGAATCGAACCGTTGCTGCAACAGCTACTGCAGTCGGAATACCTGGATTGAGAAGAATCAGCTCGCAGACAGTCCGCAACCGACTTCGACAATATGGCATTAGACCCAGAAGACCGTATTTTGGAGCAGTTTTGACACCGTTACACAGACGAGAAAGAGTCCGATGGTGCAACAGATTGAGGGGCTGGACATTCCGCAACTGGCGTAGAATCTGGTTCAGCGATGAGTCCCGTTTTCTGCTACAGAAACGTGATGGAAGAATCCGTGTATACCGGCGCAGGAATGAACGTTTCTCTTCCTCGTGTGTCCAAGAAGTGGATAGCTTCGGTGGAGGTAGCGTCATGATGTGGGCGGCGATCTCTAATGACCGTAAAACAGAACTGGTACATGTCCCGGGCAATTTAACGGCTCAAAGGTACATAGACGAAATTCTCAAACCTCACCTTATGCGCGTAATTGACCGACAGAGGGAGTTATTCCAACATGACAATGCTAGGCCTCACACAGCCCGCTTAACAATTGACTAGCTTCAGCAGAACAACATTAATGTGCTACCATGGCCTTCCAAATCACCGGATTTGAATCCGATTGAACACTTATGGGACCAACTGGATAAAAGTGTGCGCCTGCGCCAACCTCCGCCTCAGACCCTCGATCAGCTCCGTCAAATGTTACAACAGGAATGGCGAACAATTCCATGCAATAACGTAAGAGAATTAATTGACTCTATGCCAAGGAGATGCAGAACTGTGTTGGCAGCTCGAGGTGGTCATACACGGTCCTAACTTAAACGTGACAGGAAGTGTTCTTAACTGTGATGATCTGACTTTTTTTTCACCAATATCTAAGGTTTGGACTGTATTTTTTTTCAATTGAAACAATTCTAGTGAAAATCTTCATTTTTTATTGTAAAATCATAATCCAAAATACATCTACTAAAATCTTAAAAAATCCATTATGCGTTTCTTTTTTTGCAGAGTATAGTAAACGGAAATATTCATATCTAGTGATCAGTCATCCAAAAATTATTTTGTTAAACACCACTCTGACTCAACGTATAAGTACTCTGACGTTGATATTAAAAAGATGCTAGAGTTCCTCATTGACAATATCTTTGTAGTTTTTTGGTGATCAGGATCAGGTCTTTCAACAGTCTGTAGATATTTCCATGGGTAATAGACAAAAGACAAGATTAAAAATGGATTAAAATAGGGAAAAGCATGATGTATATTTCTGTCGAAAAAATATCTCGACATTGTCGACTTTGATATTGCAATCGAAATCAAAAGGCAAAAGTTGAGCTAGATAGAGGAGGAGATAAAATGACCATGTGACAGCGTGGCGTGAATTCCATCTTCATAGGCAGATTTGGTTCCAAAGGTCTCGAGATCAACCCTTGGTAGGGGCGGAAGTTGTCAGCTATGTATAGTAAATTTCTCTGTGCTAAGACCAATTCAATTATACCAATTCTACTTAACGTACTTCCACTGTCGGAGTACGTCATGAATATTGAGATTGAGATCGTATGACTTCACATTGGTTCGGGTTTATAATCGTGACCGTCTTCGGTTTTAAAATTTCTCTGAGAGTGTCAGATCCTGGAAATAAAATGGCGAACTAAACGACGGTTACCATGACAAGGAATGCACAAAGGTCGATTTACAAAAGCATCATGTCAGTGACAAAGAGGATTGGCGAAAAGAAGAGATGCGTGAAAGAAAGTCCTCACTAATTGTCGGCATTTAATGGGCTACTTTCTTTGACGTTCATGAAAAACTGAATGAAAGCAGGAGTGCTTTATTGATTGATTGATTGTTTGCTTTACGTCCCGTCGAGAATTTTTCACTCATATTGAGACGTCACTAGCTGTAGGTGAAGCACCACGAATTTAGACCTATGCTTAGCGCTCAGGGCCACAGCAGTGAGGGTTCTTTAACGTGCCAACACCTACCGTGACACGGGACCTCCGTTTTTAAGGTCATATCCGAAAGATCAGTGATTCTTACTTCTAAATGTCGAGCGTTTGGCGAAGGAGCAATCACTACCTATTTTTCGTCTTAGGTTTGATGCGACCATGGCACGAGCGGAGCTCGAACTCACGACCTCCTGGTTACGAAGCGAACGCTCTAACCAGCAAATTTTCATACCGAGTTCATACTGAAGTTGGTAACTAGGTAACACAGTGCTTTATCAAATATTTGCCTTACGTACAGTTTTTCTGTTATTAAAGTGAGTGAAGTCAAATATTCCTAGACTATAATCAAGCTTATAACACAAGCGGCAACTATTTCGAAAACTAACATTATCCAGAAACACGAGAAATCAATCGCGGATGACACATCTTTCCAGTCAACGTCATCTATATTCAGATCTTGTTCTACTTTCAAGGGAGAAATTTTGGACAATTTTATACATCTAAGACATCTCTCGATACGAACAATTCCTCTATAGAATGTGCCCACCTTTCTTTCGGACTTCCGATGATGTAACCTGAGTTGGAAAGACGACAGAACTATGGTTGCCACCCCTAGGGACATTTGAAAGATAAGATATACTCCCAAAATTGAAGTTTTTTCTGAGTTAACCGGAAGTTGCATGCTGATTATAGACAAAAATACAGCAAACGCCAGAAAAACGGTCACCGCAAACGATATTTTCTCTCCGGCATCTGCGGGTATTACAAACACTAGGAGACTTATTACTCCTAGAAGAACGACTGGTAGGATCAAATTCATGACGTAATACTGTGGCTTACGGCGCAGAATCAGAGTGAATGTTACTTCAGCATTCGGTTCATGTTCAGGAGAAGTACGAGAAGTTGTATGTTCAATGTCCCATACGGAGTTATCCACGTAGTCGTAAAAGTCTATCGGTGCATTCTCCTCATATAAAGTAATATTCAGTTCATCTTTTAGGAAACTCCAGCTGCCGGAGGTAATGTTGCAGATCTGAGTGTCGAAAGGAAAGTACGTTATGTCGATATCACACTTGCTCTCGAAAACCTGGTAGGGGTACCAGTAAACTGTTCCGTCCGATTCAACCGTCACGTAGTAGAAATCTCCGCCCAATTGCTCGAACTCTTTGACGCCATTAAGGAGTACCACGTCTGGAGTCCAAATGTCTTTCTGTTCATAACAGTAAAGATATGATATTGACGTTAATGACATTCACCTTAAAGTGATTGTTTCACCATTTTGGGGGATTTTTTAAAATATTCGATGATAAACATTAATGATATAATTCATTTAAAGTTGCTCGAGCCCCGCTCGTGCCATGGCCGCGTCGAACTTAAGATGTAAAAATAGTAGTGATTGCTCTTTCTCTAAACGCTTGGCATTTATAAATGAGAATCACGAGTCTTTCGGATATGACCTTAAAAACGGAGGTCCCGTGTTACGGTAGGCATTGGCACGTTAAAGAACCCTCACTGCTACGGCTCTGAGCGCTAAGCATAGATCTAAATTGATAGTACTTCACCTACAGTTGGGACGTCTCAATATGAGTGAAAAATTGTCGACGGGACGTAGAACAAGACATCCAAAATATGGACCTTCTTAATGCAAATATGAGAGCAATATTTTAACCTTAACTCTGTGGTCTGGAAACAAAACTTAAGGGTAGTTTACAAACTGTTAATTTTATAATTTAAATCATTGTTACCTTGAAAAATATGCATATGTAACTTTGAATTTTTTATGGCGCATTTTACCAGAGAAAACTGGAAATGTATGATACGCTTAGATCGATAACCATGCATTGCTAAAACTTGGTAAAAACATTATAAGATACTTCAATCTTTGTTCACACGACAAATATAATCAACTCTCTAAAATAAGCTTCTGTGATAATTTTTAACCTAAAGGTTTGGAGACACCCTTTTGAACGCATTAGATTAGAGAGTTGATTTTGTTTATTGAAATCGTGAAACAGTCGCTCTCGGTATATTTTGCGATAAGGCCAAAAAGAAAAATAAGTTTATTCAAATTTGATTGTGTTTTTTCGAGAGTTTTATATAATAATAATTCAAAAATAGAAGCATGGTCTTTTCATGGATAAATTGAAAATACATTGAGTATAAACTGTGATGCCTCACGCCGGTATACTTCATAAAAAGTCTGCAGGCGGGGCGGGTTGCAGTTTATAGAATCATTTATTTTGAAATGTATTTCTTATCTTTACATTCTATTTTCATTTCAGTCGGAATTCCCAACCGTTAAAATAAAAATTATTCATAGAGGTTCATACGCACTTTGTTCGTAAATTCAGTGCATTTATGGGAAATGTTTATTATTACAATTCAGTTGGAAATATATGAAAATACTGGACATGTAAATATATGGCGTAATAAATAAGTATCTTTTAAGAAATGAAAATACTATGAAACAAACAGGATAGTTTAAGTCTTCAATGGCGTCACTTGAATGAAGACCTGGGTCTGGTTTCGCGAAAGGTTGCTTCGTGTAACTGATAGTTAACTCGTCATCAACTCCTACATGTTGTAAGACTATCAGATAAATGTTAAAACCTCCGACATAGCGTGAGGATAGGTGGTAAGGAGTTTATCATATATATATATATATATATATATATATATATATATATATATTTGTTGGACACAAGGGTGTAAAACAATGAAAAATAAGAAAGGTGCAAGGATTTGTCTTATACATCCTACCTGTTTAAAATACATTGTGTCCATCCCTGTAGTACTTTCGTCCCACTGAAGGAGCTCGTCCGTCCACATCATGCCAAGGTGCGCGGTGGTCACTAACCGCTGATGCACAGCGTCAACTTCAACAATACTGGACAAATAGAAGGCCGTGTAAATGTAAATTGTTTCATCCTGGTCACGAACAGGGCGAATTTTGTTGGAATAGTCAGCGATCAGTGATTTCTGAAGCTGCTTGTAGTCGTCTATGGAAACCGCATTGACGGCTACTAACTCAGAGAGAGCTACCAGAAACACAGGGAGCATCATAATTATGTACAGCCGAGACATTATGCAGCGTAATCTAACTCAGGAGCTCTTTATAAAGAAGGTCCACTGATGCATGCCCATTTCAAATTTGAATATGATGATGATGAAATCCATTAGATGAATCAGTACATTAGAGTAGTAGTATATATGGTGTACTACAACACATTTAATAGATATATAGTAAGCACCACCAATCTTACTATATCATTCTTACCAAATATGCTAATGAGATGGAAGGCTTTTTCTATATACCAAAGGCTCACAGGAAACTCCACCCACTCAGAAGGCTTATTCTATATATCTATACCAAAGGCTCAAAGGAGACTCCACCCACTCAGAAGGCTTATTCTATATAACTATACCAAAGGCTTACAGGAAACTCCACCCACTCAGAAGGCGTATTCTATATATCTATACCAAAGGCTCAAAGGAGACTCCACCCACTCAGAAGGCTTATTCTATATAACTATACCAAAGGCTTACAGGAAACTCCACCCACTCAGAAGGCGTATTCTATATATCTAGACCAAAGGCCTACAGGAAACTCCACCCACTCAGAATGCTTATTCTACATATTTATACCAAAGGCTTACAGGATACTCCTCCCACTCAGACGGCTTAATCTATAAATCTACCTACTTAGAAGGCTTATTCAATATCTATACCGAAGGTTTACAGGAGTCTCCGCCCACTCAGAGGGCTATCTATTGCAAAAGCGCATAACAACCTCCACTCATAAAAAAAATCTCTTTACATACGTAGACGTAATTGTTCTCATTTTAAACAATGATATACATATTTTATATCATAAGTTATAATAGAGATTTTTTCTAAAATAAATTGCCTGATTAAGACGTATTATTGAAATGTCCCTCACACGTCAGAATCAATTAATGCGGTGGGTACATGCAATTTAGATAAACACTCTTTTCCTCCGAGGCGTTAGTAAATATAGAAAACCTGTTCAATTTTAAAAATGATGTCACTGGTATTTCTGTCCAACAAGAGCTGCTTGTAAGGAATCATTAAACCCTATATACTATACTGAGATTTCAATTTAGGTAAGCAGTCATGTTATCACTTTAAACTATTTTTTTCTTAACCTCTGACCAAATTCTTTGTTAAACAAAACCTCCCGCTTTCTGATGAGATGGTCAATAACCACATAAAACTTACAGGTTTTATCTGGATAGAAATGTTTGTATCCTCTCTAACACCTTTATACTCTCAGTTCAATATTAGTGTCATATTTCAAGTTAAATAAAAAAAGTCAATACCCTCTCCCTTTGTTTTAACAAAGAATGTCTATATTATTTTAGCATTCTTTCATTTAATGGTAGCATACGACACCCTCTAAATCATGTTGAAGGATATAGAATACAGTATATCATTTAAACATTATTCAAAAGCTGACCTTGTTCATATCAACTAAAAAGAAAATTCAAAACCATCAAAAATCACAGCACATGTATATGTTCATAAAATGTAATTGGAATTAATCTTTGGCACATCTCTTTGTTAAAATGTAAATAAAATATAATGAATGACATAAGTACAAATCTTGATCATATTGCAATATAAAAAAAATCAATAACAAATCACGCCCGCGTGGCGCAGTGGTTAGAGCGTCGGGCTCAAAGATCTGATGATCCTTGAGTCGGGGGTTCGAATCCCACTGTAGGACGTGGGTGCCGGTCTTTCGGATGAGACCGTATAAACATTGACCGGTAATGGTGACAGCCGCCGGATAGCTGAAAAATTGCTCAGGCGGCTGTAAACAAACAAACAAACAAATAACAAATCACAAGTACATAGATCATATAAAATAATTACACAATGATTGCAATTAAAAAACAAACACCTGACTACATTTCTTGTAATTTAAAAAAAACCCCACAACAACAAGCAAAACAAAACCAAAAAAAAAAAAAAAAAAGTGACAAGATATACACACAAAAATAAGTTTTAAACAACTTGTCTGACAATATAAGGGAATGAAACAATAATGAAAAACAAAATCAATAATCAAATCAAAATAAGAGCTACTTGAATCATTCCAACAAAATTGTGTACGTTTAATGTAAATCAAGTATTGAAAACTATCCATACAATTGAGGGTATGGTAAAAGGTGAACAACATAAAACAAATTACATAAAAGGATCCATTATTTCAGTAAATAAATAGTGGAGGTATTGTTCATAAGTAATATAAAAGAATCCATTATTCAGTAAATGGCTAATTTATAAAATAGTGGAAGTATTGTTCATGAGTAGTTAATGTAATCCAAATCCACCATGATATTGAGATAAAAGCATTCACTAGTGTATGAATGAGAAACAGAAAGTTAGAAACTATCCATACAATATTCATAAAAGTAAACAACCTTAATTGTTGCTTTCACAGAAAAAGTGCAACCAGCAGGCATACCAAAAAAAAAATTTTAATCTAAAAGGAGAAGATATGATGTGCAATGACATGCTTACATTTAAAGCAAAGCAAGCATACGGCTTATGTCATTAATTTTTATTTGGTCTCTAAAAGGAATAATATGCAATGACTTATGTATACATATAAAGCACAGAAGTTATGCGACTGTTTTTAGGCATATATATTTTCTATGTAAAACTCTAAGAGCACATTAACGCAAAGTAGAGCACATCAACGCAAAGTAGTGCACATCAACGAGAAGTAGTGCACATCAACGAGAAGTAGTGCACATCAACGAGAAGTGGTGCACATCAACGAGAAGTAGAGCACATCAACGAGAAGTAGTGCACATCAACAAGAAGTAGAGCACATCAACGAGAAGTAGTGCACATCAACGAGAAGTAGAGCACATCAACGAGAAGTAGAGCACATCAACGAGAAGTTGTGCACATCAACGAGAAGTAGAGCACATCAACGAGAAGTAGTGCACATCAACGAGAAGTAGAGCACATCAACGAGAAGTGGTGCACATCAACGAGAAGTAGTGCACATCAACGAGAAGTAGTGCACATCAAAGCAAGTAGTGCACATAAACGAGAAGTAGTGCACATCAACGAGAATTTGTGCACATCAAAGCAAGTAGTGCACATCAACGAGGAGTAGTGCACATCAACGAGAAGTAGTGCACATCAAAGCAAGTAGTGCACATCAACGAGAAGTAGTGCACATCAACGAGAAGTAGTGCACATCAACGAGAAGTAGTGCACATCAACGAAAAGTAGTGCACATCAACGAGAAGTAGAGCACATCAACGAGAAGTAGTGCACATCAACGAGAAGTAGTGCACATCAAAGCAAGTAGTGCACATCAACGAGAAGTAGTGCACATCAACGAGAAGTAGAGCACATCAACGAGAAGTGGTGCACATCAACGAGAAGTAGTGCACATCAACGAGAAGTAGTGCACATCAAAGCAAGTAGTGCACATCAACGAGAAGTAGTGCACATCAACGAGAAGTAGAGCACATCAACGAGAAGTAGTGCACATCAACGAGAAGTGGTGCACATCAAAGCAAAGTAGTGCACATCAAAGCAAAGTAGAGCACATCAACGAGAAGTAGTGCACATCAACGAGAAGTAGTGCACATCAACGAGAAGTAGTGCACATCAACGAGAAGTGGTGCACATCAACGAGAAGTAGTATCAAGCTCTTCCTCAAAGCCTAGATTGTTTCTTTCCATATAATTTTGCAATTCTGTTGGGTCCTCTATGTAATAATATAAGTAATTCAACATCAAGTTTCTCTGCTGACGTTTGTAATTTTCATAACGGCAATAAATAAAAATGACACCCAAGCAAGTGATGCTCACAACAATGACAACTGAAAATAACCAAAAAAATTTCTGCTTAGTATGTAAAGGATTGTAATATGTTATTTAAAGCAAAAATAAATAATACAATTTAACTGTCATCCTCACCCCTTCACATTTTTCAAATAACAGGTATAAAATAGTTTTAGTCATTCAAAAACTTACATAAACCCAAGTAACCTTGAAATCTGAAATGTAATCTTAAATGCCTTTGGTAGACCAAGTGATAAGAAATGTATTTAGCCACCCCATAAAAATCTGTCTTTTAATTCTGACTGGATATCGTCTTTGATGATCAAGTTCCTGTGTTTGTTTATTTACAGGTTCATTTACACAATTTTGATTATGGAGGTGTACATGTTGCAACATGGCTATTATGTTTCTAAGGAACAGTTGTGTGTTGACATATGTGAGTAAGCCAACCACATCTACAAAGAATACACACAAAATCACAATAAATTCATTTCCCAATTCTTCTAAATTTTAGATCCCGTGGGGATCCGGGTTAGAATAGATCCTCAATACCCCTTGCTTGTCGTAAGAAGCGACTAAATGGGGCGGTCCTTCGGATGAGACCGCAAAAACCGAGGTCCCGTGTCACAGCAGGTGTGGCACGTAAAAGATCCCTCTCTGCTCAAAGGCCATAAGCGCCGAGCATGGGCCTAAATTTACAGCCCTTCACCGGCAATGGTGACGACTCCATATGAGTGAAAAATTCTTGAGCGGGACGTTAAACAATATTTAATCAATCTAAATGTAAGTGCTCTTCTACATCGGCAAATGTGTTTGCTGAAGTCGTGTCCTAATTACATGTTTTTTGAGCAAGCAGAGGAGATAAATGCAGAAACTGCCAATCGATAGAGTAGTCAAGCAGATTGATACTACTGACAGTAGAGACAATAATGCAAGAGTTATGTTGTAATACAGCTTATATATAACCTGATCACCATATATATTTTGAAATATAACACGCATATTGTCAGGTGTACTTCAAGTTTAATGAATTTTATTTGTGTTCATAAATGATGCTCTGTCATTTCTATCTCAAATTGATCACAAGACTTTGGATATAACAGATTAAATTGTCTTTTCTTTTCAATCCAAGAAATAGCGATTATAATTAATATCAGTATTAACAAAGCCATCAATGTTGTGCAGACAACTAAAAAAAATCAAAGAACTTCATCATATATATCATCAGTGTGAGGTCTTAGATATCCATCTGAATCAAAAGAATCAAGTGAAATGTTTGATCCAGTATAACCTGAAGTCGTATAACATTGATTTTTGATACCATATACTCAGAAAAATAACTGTTAAAATTATTGTTAAAAGAGAAAGACAAAATGAAGATATAGATAAGTATTTACTGATGAGAATGGTTACTGTTGAAGCATGTTCGTCCTCTGTAGTAAACTCTAACTGAAATATAATTATTATGCTCTTATTGTTGAATAAAAAAAGTTGTTGAAATATAAATCACAGTATCTGCAAATAGGAAATAGTCTATTCAATTGGCTCAATACATAAAGCAGTAACATTTTGCTATAAATTGATAACAACACTGTAAGACATTTTTTACCCTTTATGCAGTGATGATATCCTGCATATTAATTGAGGCATTAACCCGTGGGGATCCGGGTTGTTAGAATAGATCCTCAGCACCCCCTAGATTGTCGTAAGAGGCGACTAAATGGGGCAGTCCTTCGGATGAGACCGCAAAAACCGAGGCCCCGTGTCACAGCAGGTGTGACACGTCAATCAATCAATTGGAGCATTATTTGAAGTACCTGTTCTGTTGATCTTGCTACTGGGAGACGGCTCTGGCTGGGTGACGGGTGAAGAGAGTGGACTTCGATGTTCTTTCTGTTGATACTATGGCTGGGTGACGAGTGAAGGGAGTGGACTTCTGAGAAAGAAAAGATGCCCTTTCTTTGATATTTTTAGGGTTCTGTATCAACGTGTTTAAATCTATATCTTTACAAATTACAGATTGAATTTTGATATTTGATTTCAAAGTACATGTAACCGATCACGGTGGCTCAGTGGTAGAGCTCTCGCCTCGTGAACGGAAGGTCGTGAGTTCGACTCCCGGCCGCGTCAAACCTAAGACGTTAAAATAGGTAGTGATTGCTCCTTCGCCAAGAGCTCGGCATTTAGAAGTGAGAATCACGGGTCTTTCGGATATGACCTTAAAAACGGAGGTCCCGTGTCGCAGTAGGTGTGGCACGTTAAAGAACCCTCACTGCTAAAAGCCGTAAGTGCTAAGCATAGGTCTAAATTTGCAGCCCCGTCACCGGTAATGGTGATAGTCGCCGGATAGCTGAAAGATTGCTCAGGCGACTATAAACAAAACAATCAATCAATCAATCAAAGTACATGTATTACTCAGTATTTTTTACACAAATAACAATATGAATAATTTCTTGTAATGCATGTTGAATTGATTTGAAGTACAGTTTCAAGCTATCTTTAATTCGGTATGTATGTTCTAAGCGACCAATTTGTCCATGGTCAATAACCCCCTGTAGCAGGTCATGGATATAACAACAAACAAAAAGGGTATCTTTGTTTCATATTCACACAATTTACATTCAGTGCTTATTAACCCTCAGGAGAAGGTCACAGATATACAGAAAAATATGCATTATATGAGATAGCAATCAACCTGTAATTCATCGCTCCCAGTGGTAGGTCTGGTCTTAGTTACCATTGTGGTTGATAACGCTCTGGAGGTGGTCATGGTTATCTATAACAACGATAAAAATATCATGCAAGAGGCTATGTGCTTAGTGATGGTGGTTATGGTGGTAGTGGTGGTGGTGGTGGTGGTGGTGGTGGTGGTGTGTGTGTGTGTGTGTGTGTGTGTGTGTGTGTGTGTGTTGGGGGCATTCCCTTCACTTTAGTTTCTCTATTTATAAAAGTCAATGTAATGGTATATGCAGTTGTGTTAATTAAGAGAATTGCATATACCATTACATAGGGTAGTACTGTATACTTCAAGACCGCGCTTTACAAAACTAAGAATAATTTGAATGTCGAGCCCGATGTATAACGCTAAAAACAATAATAAATGTTAATGAATAAATAGATAATAAAAGAAAGAGTTGGCATATATGCTTACATTAATATGCAGCATTGCTTTTAATTTAGAATATAAAAAAAACAAATAAAAACAAATAAAATATAAAACAGATAAAAACCATCTGAAATATTAGACGTAATAGCTTTATTGAAGGATGATGGGTTACATTTTTGTAATGCTCATTTATATGAATCAATGTTTTCAATGTATTAAAATATAAACCAAGAACAGCTAAACGAGTTTAAGAGAAGATGATTTGTAGACTGACACGTCAAACTGTGATGAGCAATATCCTATCGCAATGAACTTCAAGATATCTTCATTCCAAGTATACATGTAACAATTGTTTTGAATTCATTTGTTTTGTCAGGATGCACTTAAATTCATAGGTAAGGTCGCCCGCGGTGGATGTTGTCTGGATGGAGGTTCATGACAAAGCTTCAGTCTGAGTACTGTTTATGTATGATTCATTGATTGATTGATTTGGGTTTTACGCCGACTTGGCAATATTTCAGCCATTTTACGGCGGTTAAGCAACTGAAATATGATTGGTTTTGAAAGTTAAAGTTTCCCTAACGACCCCCAGTGGGCCTACTCTTTTTCGAAATCAAGGAAACAATCTTTTACGTGCCAAGGGGGTTGTAATCCTTGACACGGGGCACCCGTTAACTTCCCATCCGACGGAAATAAAAATTAGAAATACGTAAACAGGTAAAAATACATATAATTGTGTATATCAATAGGTTATATTATAAAGTATAAAATTTTTCTGTGAAAGTCGCATTCTTTTAATTATTTTATGATAAGATGATAGTCAATATTTGTAAAGAGACTATGCATTGATTCCACATTATTAAAAAGTCTATTTCGAGTGAGTGTAAAATCACAACATTCCAATAGAATGTGTTCTATAGTTAATGGACAGACACAAGATATACATTGAGGTTGAAGTTCTCTGTTTAATAAATAAGAATGTGTCAATTTTGAATGTCCGATGCGTATTCTTGAAATGATAACTTCGTCCTGGCGTTTCATTACGATATTATACGATTTGTTTACTTTGTTTTGAATAGAATAAAGTTTACTTCAATCACAGAAATTCCAATATATTTGCCAAAGATCATTTACATATAGTTTTATAATATATTTTAAATCTGTGTAAGGAATTTTAAAATGTACAATATCATTTTATAGTGCATTCTTTGCTTCTTTGTCTGCTTTGTTGTTACCATGGATACCAATATGACTAGGAATCCAGCAGAACTCAACTATTTTATGTTGTTTAGTTAGAAGATAGTACTGGTTTAAAATGTCTAAAATATATGGCTGATCAATATTCATATTACTTATAGACTGTAAACAAGGTAGGGAGTCAGAGAATATAGTGAAGTATTTGTCATTAGAAATTTTAATGTACTCCAACCAGCGCTCCCACTGGACCAAAATTCATTTTCGCCACTTTCGAGCAGCAAAAGTATGACCTATTTTTTAAACATCAATATATATATATATATATATATATATATATATATATATATATATATAAATTCCTGGTTATAAAAGAATATAAAAAGATTTAGACTTTTGTAGGGCTACAGAGTGGCTGTTGTCGCCTAATTCATTAAAAAAGATACAATTAGAAAATACTAGACTTACTTTTCTTCCTGCAGCACGTATTATTTTAATTCTTATACTGATATTTGTAACTTACATTTATATTTGTAATTTTGTTAATGGTAGATCTTATATTTTTAGAAGTACCAGTCCCCTTCTCATGCTTGACTACATTCTCTTCCTTCATACTAGTCTCGACGGTAAAAACATTATGCACTTTTGCCGCAATGCAAATGTCAGAAAACATCATTGCCAAGTTGGAATCGTATCGTAACCAGTCTCTATCCAACTTCCAATGGGTGTTAAATTTCCGTTTTGACGTGTAAGGTTTCGGGCTTTGAACTGTATCCGTAATAGAGGTTGGGTCGGCTGAATTCGAATCAGCAGTAAATGCAAACGTAGACGAATTTTGAATTTTTGACTGTCGAAAGTCAGCACCCACAAGTTTTCGTTTCACCATTTCGACAATTCAAATACCAAACGTAGAATGGTGTGCATATAAGAAAAACCATTATGAGATGATTATTATTATGAACTTCAAAGAAATGTATTTATCGACTCGCCGATGTGCATATCAACTGCAGCCGACTTTATTGTTTATAGAGTATTCGCTACCTTCAAATAACTGCAGACATACACACAATTTTTAAATAAACAAGCTCGGACGTACAACAAAAACAGTGCTTCAATTATTTAATTGGCCACGTGCTCAAATTACAAGTTCGATACGATAATGACATAAGGAGGGAGATTTTAATTGTTATACAAACTGACCATTGCACTCTCTCGGTATACATATGGAGTCTCCACCGCAAGTTGGATAGCCTTTGCTTAAGCGGAATAAATTGTTGCTTCATTTGGGAGTCGTGCCGAGAAGACGCCGTCATTGACCACTGCAGCGGCAGCGACTTTATTTTGGTCTTTTGAACCATCTGTATAAACATCAGTTGTAGAATGTTTAGATTGTTTTATTTCGGATATCTTTTGTTTGAAAATAGCGGAATTTGTTTCAGATTTTTTATATTCGGAAAGTGAAGTGTCAACTTTGGGTTTTAGTAATTTCTATGGTGGTATTTCTGAACGTGATGAGGGTTTTATGATGTCCATAGGTAAGTCAGAATCATGTAAATGTTTTTTGGCTCGGAGACCAATTCGTTTTATACACGTCTTATTGTTTTCATACAAATCGTCAAACTGAGGATGGAAAACGCAGTTAAATGCAGGATTGTCAGTGTTAACTTTTAACTTAACAGTGTATTGTAAGATAAGTTTTATTCTACGTAGATCTAGAGGTGGTTCGTTTGCCTCAACATACAAACTACCTACAGGAGAGGTTCGAAAAGCTCCTATGTACAGTCGAAGTCCATGATAGTGGATTGCATCAAGGGATTTAATATAGGATGTTCTTGCCGCTCCATATACTATACAGCCTTAGTCTAGTTTAGACAGGATGAGAGAACGATACAGATGTAGAAGAGTAATTCTTATCTGATCCCCATTTTGTGTTTGCAACAACTTTTATTATATCAAGGGCTTTTGTACATTTCTCTTTGAGCATTGCTTTATGCGGAATAAAAGAGAGTTTATTACCAAAAATGACTCCTAAGAACGTAATCTCTTTTACAACTTTAATTGGAGTACCATCTAATTCCAACTGCTGATCATCGTGGTGTTTCCATTTAGAACAGAAATGCATGCACGCCGTTTTATTTCTGGAGAATTTAAAACCATTTACATCAGCCCAATTTTGGATTTTGTTTAGACATAACTGTAATTTACGCTCGATGGAATTCATATGTTCTTGATTTATAACAGAGAACAAAGTCATCGACATATAGACTTCTATGAAAGTCGTTTTTAAGTACTTCAGCGAGACTGTTTATTTTTATACTAAATAATGTAACTGATAAAATACTTCCATGTGGCACGCCCATTTCTTATTCGATATTGTCTGAAAATGTAAATCCTATGCGAACACTGAAATGACCATTACTTCAAAATTTCTTAATGAAGTTTGGTAAATGGCCTTTAAGACCTATATTATGAAGATCTTTTAAGATACCGCATTTCCATGTTGTATCATATGCTTTTCTAAATCAAAAAATATAGAGATGACGTGCTCTTTCTTGACAAAGGCATCCCGAATATAGGTCTCAAGTCGTATTAACTAGTCGACCGTGCTTCGAATTTTCCTGAAGCCACATTGTATATCCGTTAAAATGTTATTAGTCTCAAGAAACCATACTAAGCGTTCGTTGATCATCCGTTCTATGGTTTTACATACGAAGCTTGTTAAGGCCATTTGGTTTGTAATTATTAGGATCCGAGTGATCCTTACCATGTTTTGGAATAGGAATAATTGTTGCCTGTGACCAGGAAGATGGGAAGTTACCATTTTCCCATATCATGTTAAAGATTTGCAGAAGACATTCTTTGGTAGGTTTAGGAAGGTGTTTTATGATTTGATAATGGATCTGGTCCGGACCTACAGATCTATCATGAGATTTTTCTAGAGATTTTAGTAATTCATCATAAGTAAATGATTCGTTATAACATTCATTGTTTTCAGATGTAAAATCTAAAGTTTTCCGTTTTTCTGTATTCTTGTTTGAGATGAAATTTGGGTTCATGTTGTCTTTTGATGAGTTTTTAGAAACAGTATTCGCTATATTGTTAGATATATCTTTCTTATCTGTGATTATTTGATTTCCCATCTTCAGATGTTGATATTTTTTACCGGGACCTTTTCCTTTTATTTTCCTTATTGCATTCCAAACTTTTTTAATAGGACTATGCGAATTTAGACTTGAAACAAATGTTTTGCAGGATTTTCGTTTACTTATATTTATGGTTCTACGAGCCATGCTCGATATGGTTATGCATGAGAACAGTTGATCAATGAACGTAATTTAATTCAAAGACAAGTCCCCCTTTGTTAGGGAATGAAGTTTGTCGGTGGGGTA
Source organism: Ostrea denselamellosa (assembly GCA_024699665.1). NCBI lineage: Eukaryota > Metazoa > Mollusca > Bivalvia > Ostreida > Ostreidae > Ostrea > Ostrea denselamellosa. Next base: position 3,477,255 of record JAMZEH010000012.1, read on the forward strand.
GAAGTTCATGTAAAGGTTTTTTTTCTCTCTCTCTCTCTCTCAAAAACCCCCCAAGAGTTCAGGGACTGGACATTTCACCTATATACTATATAAAGTGAGCGCGTTTTCACAATTTTTATATAGTATATTTTCACTCATTGTCATTATGCAGTCATTTGAAAGGGAGGACAAACCCACTGGGGCTGTGTAGTTTGTGTTGAAAGAACCGTCAAAGTACGTAAAAGCACAATATGCGATACAAATTTCCTATTACAAGGGGAGAGTTTATTTGTACTTTCAGGGTAAGTAATATTTTGACTTGTTTTAAATAATGATTATTTCTATTTGAATACAACGACAGGTAACTGCAAAAATATTTCAAAGAGTTATCTTTCTTTTTTCGCTTATAGACAGCAACATTGGAAAGCAAATGTCGATCCCGGACGATGCATTTGAATGTTTCTACGAGCAATACTATACTATCAAAAAAGGTTTGGATTTATTAATTGATTGATCAAATATTGTTTAACGTCCCGCTCGGGAATCTTTCACTCATATGGAGACGTCACCATTGCCGGTGAAGGGCTGTAAATTTAGGCCAATGCTCGGAGCTAATGGCCTTTTAGCAGGGAGGCATCTTTTACGTTCTACACCTGCTGTGACACGGGACCTTGGTTTTTGCGGTCTCATCCGAAGGACCGCCCCATTTAGTCGCCTCTTACGACAAGCAAGGGGTGCTGAGGATCTATTCTAACAACCCGGATCCCCAACGGGGGTTAAAGGTGTGGTAGATATGCGCAAACTCAACCAGGGACCGCCGAGTCCGCAGCTGGTATGTTATTTAACCAGTATCATACAAGTTACATTCGATTATTTTTCCTCTTTATTAAAATATATAAGGATTCAATCGAGAATTTTATTTCAATCAATAGGTTGTGGTGACAACCCGCAAAAAAAAGAAGGGTGGTGGACCTTGAAGGGAAGGATGAGTTTTAACTCACAGAAAAAGTAAACGGCGACACTATAAATATTCATGTAGTGTGTAATATGAAACTTTTTCTTACATCTGTTTAAATTAATGATCTTGAAAAAAGTTTTGTCATACATTTTCATGCGTGGTAACGAATTCAAGATAAGTTGTTAATTTCTACCTTGATGAATTTATAATTATAAAACATTTTTAATACTCAATATTATGTCCCAGTATGGACATCAAAAAGTTTCATTGTTTGTATACATTATATACATATTGTTTAGATAAGTTGTGTGAATTTTAAAATAGTAGAATGTTCTTGCTAATGGTTTTTTATTTTCATCATCTTCATATTCAAAACAATTTTCTTTAAATAGATAATGAACTATGTAAATGCATAATAACTTTCAAAAATATATGTATTTTTTTTTTAAATACGGAACTGTACATGTGGGAAAAACATTTGACTCTAAACGAAAAACAAGACTTTGAGAATGGTCTTAGCTTGAAATATTTGATGAGATGGACTACCGTTATAGTGAATTTATGAATACGAAAACACATTGTACTATCATTCAAAATTATGTGAAAAATTTTAAGACGATACACTGCCTTCATTTTTAGATCCCCTCCAATGTACTGTAGGGAAAGATGAGTGGAATTTAAAACATATACAAACAAAAGGTTTATTTACGCTTGTGGTTAATTATGCGTATGTGTTTATATTACGTAATTTCACCATTTTAACTCGATGGTTTTATATAACAATGAAAAAAAGTGGAGACGTAGCATGTATGTTTTTTTTTATGTTTTGTTAAAGGTATTGTTTATATAAACTGTCAATGAAAACACAATGTATTGTGAAAGAAATGAATGATTTTTTTCTCTCCAAAATCATAATTCTTTATTAATGAATTACATTAATAAATTAAAAGTCATTCATTCATATATTCAAGATATCAGCATATATTATCGTATACCTAATTTCGACTAAGGGTTCACTGCGGGTGTGACCGGTCAGCAGAGGATGCTTACTCCTCCATGGCACCTGATCCTACCTTCGCTTTGTCGGAGGTCCGTGTTGCCCTACACTCGAACTTGTATATGTCTTGGGGATTTCTGATTACGATTTACACATTGTTTACTTCGCCATTCGATATGTACATGTAGCAATCACAGAGTGCTCCATTAATACTATTTATTTACAATAAAAAATATGCATCAAGTAGAGGCATCGTTTGTCTAATTTTTGTCATATTCATAAATTTTATAATGTCCATAGGAATAACTGTTTACTCCAAATGGAGCTAACCACCATCGCTTATCATCGAAAGGTGACAATGATATCTTATTAATGGACTTTAGATATAAGACATGATTGTCACTAAGAATGTCCTTGATCACCACTGATTTAGAAATCCCGTTTGCGTTTTTCACCTCAGTTTTCTTATCGTCATGAATCAGGAATGAATACATTTTCGCTCTAAGTCCATTCACAGGATACCTTATAAGATAAAATATTACGATAAGTTTATTCATACAGCAAACATTGTATGTGCCATTTACTTCATTCATCTAATTCATTCAAGCATAAAAACACATACCTCCGGTTTCATCTTTCATTTTCCCAACGACATTCTTGTTTGTGTCGCTGTATAGAAAATGGTTTTCCGGGTAGTTAGATGTATCAAGCAGCTCTCTATTTCGAGCCATGTCTTGGTATAAATCTTTTTTAGTTTGGAATCTGTAGAACAGTGAGTAGGTGTCTGTCATCAACAAGGTGGCCCGCTCGCCGTATTGTTTTTTCACATACCCGTAATGGAATTGGTACATTAATAATTAGATAGGTCCAAGACTGTCATTCCTGTGTATATTGGTTTGTTTAGAAGTAATTTCACCTTCTTGTTTTTCATTCCGACCAAGTGTCGATTGAAGATGGTGAAGTTTTGAAAACTTGGTTTGGCCACCAATTTTTCTAATCGTTTTTTGGTGTTCACCAAATTGAAATTCATCCTCATGCGGTGTTTTCCATTGTCTTCCTGTAAAACAAATAGTACTGATATCAAAATAAACGAGATTCAAGAGACGTGAAAAAAAATTATCATAAATTTTAATTCACTCACGCAAACACTATGTTGTTGTAGTTTTTATACAATTTCACTTCGAAGTCACTCTTTGCCCGTCGTCTCATGTTAGAGTTGTACTCTTTATAGGATTTCAGCCATGCTTCCTGTCTAAACCGAATAGCTCTATGTATTTCAATTAACTCGAGTCCTTCCTGAAGGTAAAATTATAGATTGCGAAAGTGCAATACACATTTTTCTTTTTTGAAACTAACTCTTTCCTTGTTTTGTTAATGTTCTGGAACTGTTCTTTACAATATGGAGATAAATCGTTCACAAGAACTGTTACTGACTCTGGCGCTAATGGTAAGTCTGAATGGTGATTATACAACTTGTCTGGATAGCTCAAGGTGATTTCTATGATATAGCCAATGTCGCTATTTTTTTCACTATTCATAATATCGAGATGAACTATTTCTTCATCAGTCAACCAGCAAAAGTCTCCAACGGTAAGTGGTTTTAACATGGCTCCCCTGTAAAGAATGTTCATGTCATAATAATCTAAATACTCTCTCGGCTTGTTTTCGTCAAAAGTATCTGGTATGTATGGGTTGTTGGCCTCTGCGTGACGAGTTGTCATCATGGTATACCTCCCCGAATACCTCTTTCTATCTTCAAGACACAGGACTTTTGATAGAATCCAATCCGACACTTTCATGATGAATTTCTCCTTTTTTGGAAGGCTTCATTTAAATCGTGTAAACGAAAGTTCTCTGCAGACAAGTGAGCATAGGTAATACTGCGGAAATGCGGTTTAGCCGTTTCAAGTTTACCTTCCTTCGAGACATTAAGTACCATTCGATTCCCTTGCGTCGTGGAGTTGATGATACAAGTATGTCCTGAGCTATATATTTTACATTACTGTAAAATACAAGCATATCAAAATTTTCTCTAGGATATGTCTTGATAAAATTAACCAAGCCATTCAATGCATGTACAATTTCATGATTCCTCTCATCCACGTTCTGTACATTTTGACTATCATTCTTTGATTGGTTTTGAGAATCTCTTGTAGCGGACTTGCTACTTCCACCAATTTGAGACGCTGATGATGGTTAGGTGTTAAAACGACTGGACTTGTGAAATTGTCGCTGGTGAGTAACAAAATTGTCTTTCCTGTTGAATACATGATTACACGCTTCACAAACATATTTTTCCCGGTTTGATCTAACGTGTCTATTTAGGTCCGATTTTCTCTTGTAGCTCGTTTGACATTCGAAGCATTTAAACTTCTTTTCGTCCCCCACCAGAAGAGAGTTATTTTGGTTTTAACCAAGTTTTTCTAACCATTCTTCTTCTCTTCTCAGACCTACATTTTCATTTCCTTTTTTTTTTTTGATAATGTACGCTTTCACGTCAAAAGTATTTGGTATATCAATTCCGTTTCTAGATGCATCCGCATTAAATGTCTGATAACAAAGTTCTCTATCATTACTCCAATCGCTTTCCATGATTTTCGTTCGATTTCCTGTATTGAAAATAACATATACTTTCCATTTATATTGATACCTCCATCTTTATGTGTTTTATCTCCTCTTTGTCGTTATGGGCACTGAACATTTTTTTTAATTATTAAAGACTATATGGACACGATACGCATGCTCCCCTCCTCTCTTCTCATAATGGGGACTGTGAACGTCTATGAATAGTTTCTGTTTATGGGGACAATATGGACATGACATGTATGCTACCACCTCTCCTTTCATAATGGAGCCTAGACGTACACAAAAGCCTTCTGAATGCCTGGAGTCTCCTGTAAGCCTTTGATATAGATATATAGAATAAGCCTTCTGAGTGGGAGGAGTCTCCTGTTAACCTTTCATAAAGATATATAGAATAAGCCTTCTGAGTGGGAGGAGTCTCCTGTAAGCCTTTGATAAAGATATAGAAGAAGCCTTCTGAGTGGGAGGAGTCTCCTGTAAGTCTTTGATAAAGATATATAGAATAAGCCTTCTGAGTGGGAGGAGTCTCCTGTAAGCCTTTGATATAGATATATAGAATAAGCCTTCTGAATGGGTGGAGTCTCCTGCAAGCCTTTGGTATTGATATATAGAATACGCCTTCTGAGTGGGTGGAGTTTCCTGTAGGCCTTTGGTATATAGAAAAAGCCTTCCATCTCATTAGCATATTTGGTAAGAATTATATAGTAAGATGGGTGGTGCTTACTATATATCTATTAAATGTGTTATAGTACACCATATATACTACTACTCATTAGGGTATGTGTATATATATTGAGTAATGAATTTCCTCTTTGAAAGTAGATTGTCTTGAAATTCTGGCATTGAGAAGGAGAATCACTGATATTTCGGATATGATCTTCAAAACGGAGGTTGTCACGTTAAAGTGACCTTAGCTCTTAAAGCTGTAAGCGCTAAGCATAATCTACATTTACACTGGCGACTTGTCAATATGGCAGTCTATCCTACTATATAATAATTATGGACTCAATACTTTTGCCCTATAATGCCGGCTAACCTGGGGAGAGCTGTCTTTAACTTATGATATAATAAACATTGTAACTTATTGTAGTTTTCAAATTTGAATTTATATTTTATTTATTACCATTAATTAATATTAATAAAAATTGCAAAACAATTGGAAATTTTTAAACGAGAAAACTTGAATTTTCAAATCGGCGAGTGCGCACACTTTCGGAAATAAAAGAACGTGACCGTCAAACAATGCAGTTATATACTGTAAGCCTACGTGCTTTTGTTCACATGGGTTCACGTAATATGCCTGCAGTATCATGTATCTATAATGAATATAATGAGTAATATGTATTCATAGTGATTATTTTTTAAACTTCTTTTATATGTATTTGAAATGATCAATTTTTAAAATTGTAATACCCCATAAGAGCCCTTGGTAGGCGAATAACATAAATTTCAAATCACAATAGTCCTGTTTAGGCAGTAAATAATATATGAAGGAACAAATAGACCAACAACCGTAATAAACACATGGGATTTCACATGGATGTACACTTTCATCTTATGAGTCCTATAATTAATTGTACATCTTGCAATCTGTTACTGATAGTTTTATGTGAAGGGACTAATACACGGTTTCGCCTCAAATTTTATTTTTCACTTTTAATGATTAAAATCTCCTGTTTAATGTGTTCATAAAGGTTTCACCCCCCAAAAAATTAAGTTTATTCAATATGACAGAAGCTCGCCGAAGAGCGTTTATTATTTGTTTTGTAAACAAAGTTTGAGGTATATTATTAAAAAAATATTTATATCAAAATAAGAAAAAAATTAAAAATAAAAATTCTAATAAAAAATTTCAGACATTTCGAAAGATCGAATTATGTGATCATCCTATCAGTTCACACATTTTGGAGTGATGGCCTTTGGAGTAATTATCAGGTTTACTTTTATGTCACATGGGTGGGGGAAGGTCTATTTTTAATTTACATGGGAATTTCACATTGTCGGGGATAGGTCTATTTTTATTAAATTCACGGGGCCATGGTGAGGGTAGGCAGGATGTGGTGGAGGGGGTGATAATAACACATAAAAATAATACAGATCTTTAGAGATAGTATAAATGTTTTCATTCAGATATTTCCAAATAGTCTTGTTTGATAGGTCTATTTTTAATTCACATGGGTGGGAGTAGGTCTATATTTTAAAATTTTTATGGGATGGGGTTAGACGAGATCTATATACGCTATCCTCGCTGTAGTTTTATTGCGATTTTCATCCTATTATAGTTCAATGCTTAATGAAAATTCACATTTGGCAAACTGCCATGATGTCAACACTTCTGAAGATTCAATGGATTTTTAAAAACCATCCAATAGATATTCTGAAACCCTACTTACCAAACATTTAATTCATCCTGTTAATTATTATTTGTATCGTATCATTTCAGTTTTCAATCACTGTCACATTCACCGTTCTTTTTCATTGCAAGCCTACATCTTAAATACACGGTGCAATGCATTATGAAAACAAAACATGCACCCCTATGTACAATATTCTGTTTCTACATCAATTAAAAAAGGGGTCAAATTCTATTAAAGATATGACTATTTCAATAAGAAATTTGACCTATTTCTAAATGGATTGAATTATTTTATTTATTTAAAGAGTTTAACCTATCTTTAATTCGTTTTGAGATATAGTATTCAATATTTCAAAGCAGGTCTTAATTTGAAAAGACAGCTTAATAGAATTTCAAAACTATTCCACTTGTATGGAGACACATCGTTTATATAATCAAGAACAGATCTGAGTGTTCTGGTCCCAGCATTCCATAGTCGAGTGCGAACAGTCTGATCTGATATTCTGCAAATCACGGGAAAGGTAGACGCTGTAGATGACGTGTGAATCGTTGATGAAGATGGCGCAATTGTAACAGCATGTTGTTAATGCTTGCGAGATACGGGGCTTTGAATCTCTTACAACTGCAAATTGTGACACATCTACTTCCAGTCGTGTGTTGAGCATCATTCACAAGCGGCATTTCCCAGTGTCGTCCTCCCCAGCTCTAGAAGTGTCTTTTTGGAATGAACTCCTGCAGTCCATATGGTGTAACAGTGTTACAACCAGGGACACTTCCACTGCTGCTCTAGATCATTTTCTGATATCCAGGGTAATGTTCTATGCTAATAAGACTTTTCCTCTTGAGATCTGTCGACACTGTTTTAAAGACTTCATTACTTTCTGTAAACTCTGGGTTTAATAAAATGACCATATAGCGTTTTGTATTGTTCTGTAGCGCTGTTTCCCCGTTCGTTTTCCTCGCCTCAACATAACATGTTTCAAAACACCGTTTAGGTCTTTCTTCGAACAATTTGTCGATGTCGGCCATTTACGTGTAATCCAGTGTCTAAAGCATTTCACTGATAGTTTAGTAGAGTGGTATTTGCCGCACCAGAAGATCGTCAATTTCATTTCATAGGAGCTTATCAAAGCTATCTAAAGAATATCCTAAACTAAGACTCTTAAGTCATCATGACATAGAAATACGGAAAGTTTAAACCATTTTCAAGAATCCGATCGTTGTCATGTTCGCCATATGATGCTACAAGTTATGATAATCATCTTGGTGAAAATATTTAAAAGAAAGTAAATCAAATATAATTTAAACAATTTTTAAATCTATTATTATCAATAATATTTTCCTAAGAAATTAATTTAATTTGCCAAGATAATATTGCTTACATTTAAATTCTCTTTGAATAGAGTTCCATTTGATATTCAGAATTTTTCAACCAATGAAAAGCGTTATATGTATCACATAAAATTCAAATTGAACAAGTCTGATCTCTATGCAAGGTTTCCTTCATTTTGGATCGATTTGCGTCAAGTGAAAGTTTGTACATATACCGGAATCCTGCGAATGTGTGTTGTTCCCGAAGAGATACAGGTTGGGAAAAAGCGATTGAAAAGAAATTGATTTCCACGAAGATAATAACAATAATATTAATATCCTTTATTTACCCAGGATGACACAAATTTGCACATAGCTAGTTTTCATTGTGGTCCTGCTTTAAAACACATATACAAACATAAAATAGGTATTTAAAATTAGTATTTGAATATGAATACACGATAGAAAAGAGAAGACAAACAAACATACAAGACAAACATAAAATAGTACATGATATAAAAGGGAGAAAAACATAGTACAAGACATTTATATATATACACAGTGTCATAGTACAAGTATGTTAAAGAATCTGCCATGTACACTATCAAGGACCTGAAGTAACAAAGGGGAAAGCACACAACGCTTACTTCTGTGGAAATATTCCATTAGATACACAGCTTTAAAAATGCCAACCGAAGCAGAGTTTCGGACATTTTGTGAGTTTATTCCAAAATGTCCGAAACTCTGCTTCGGTGATGAAGATGAAGTTTATGACCCTAGTAAGAGCAGTTAACAGACTTATTATATGATATGATATGATATGATATGATATTATGAAATACATGTGTGATATAGCTTACAGGCTAACAGAGAATTTGTTTGAATTGAATTAAAAGGTGATCTTATTATTCATCTAAATAATTCTTCTGTTAGTAAATTTGAGTTAGGGTTTGGGTTATGTTTAAGGAACTCGCGACGTGATTCCGAATGAATATCATCCATAACCCTCGGTGGTTCTAAGAGAAAAAAACGCAAAATAATTAAGAATTTTATAACGTAAGCTTTAAGATATTCTATATATGTTATCGAAAACAACTTTTGTTGTATTGAAAATAAACCGTTAGAAGTTATCACTTAGTGTTGGAGTGTTGCGGTTACGCGATCGATGTTGATTTGAAAGTAACAAATCAAGCAAAATATGTTTAACTTGTTGATTTGATAAAATCACGAATTAACGTTTTCTACATACGTACCACAGTCCCTGTTGTTAATACACACATAAACTGTATTGTTTGTAAATATGATACATGTGAAATAAAGACGAGAGGGTGGGGGCATATAAACCTTGCTGCTCTTTAACACCAAAGTCAATGCCGAAATTATAAAAATGTAAAGCGTGTTGTAAACTTGTACAAACATTTAACTAAAGTTAACCCATCAGTGGTGCAGAATATTAAGATAATCTTGTTTTATCACTTGTAAATGAATACCCAAATATCTTAATTAGCGTATTTGTCAGAAATTAGGTGTCATTTAAGCTACATTAATCATTCTAATTCTTAAATTCTGTACCGTTTTCCGTTCTGCATTTTAGCAATACCCCATGAGAAGGACCACATTTTGAAATAGACAAGATTCCAGAACACACAAAATCCGGATTAAAAAAATAAAAAAGATATATTTTATGTCATCATAAATTTACGGTTATAACGAATATACGGTCATCTTAAAAATGTTCGGTCATTTTTCTAGATCTGCAAAACACTGAGGTCGTTTTATCGTTTATTTTGCTTGAATTTCAATAAACAACAACGCAAGACATCGGGATTGCACCACTATGGATTTAGTAACGCAATGTGTGATTGATTGATTGATTAAATATTGTTTAACGTCCCGCTCGAGAATCTTTCACTCATATGGAGACGTCACCATTGTCGGTGAAGGGCTGCAAATTTAGGCCTATGCTCGGCGCTTATGGCCTTTGAGCAGGGAGGGATCTTTTACGTGCCACACCTGCTCTGACACGGGGCCTCGGTTCTTGCGGTCTCATCCGAAGGACCGCCCCATTTAATCCCTTCTTACGCAGTGTTTGAAATCGTTATCGTAAAATTTTAACTGATCAGGGCAGGTGCCATTTTCGATGACCGGCTTGTACACAATGCGTGTAACGTCTGCTCCTTTCGAAAATTGTCGTTCAACGAACGACAGCTCTTGCGGGAAAATGCACGAGACTCCCCAAGATGTGGAATATGTACAAGAATACCTGTCTCTACTCGTACAAGTCATGTTTAAAATACTAGAGCATCAGCTCTCACACATGTATCTTGCGTGTGTGCACTAAACACATCGGCTACATGTAAACAAAATACATAAAATTACGCACGAAATCTGTATATTCTTCCCCTAATATATTGTGTAAAATGTTGTCCACTTCGGTAATTGACAACATTGATGTCAGATATTGAAATATTATTATGTTTGATTTTAAGAACTTGCCTTGATTTTTTTCTCGATTTCACAGTTGCATGGCTGACATTTTCATGTCGTCTTTGCCGTGTGCGTCGTAACCGGTTTTGTTGACGCGGATTCCAACCAAATGACAAAATTCACCGAGTTATTTCCGGGCATGATGCTACAACACGTGTATTCAAATCATGGGAACTTGTTATTTTACCCGTACAATAAGTTTAGTTCCGATATATTTTCTAACAAAATAGAGTTTTTGCATGTATATCCAAATATAGAGAGGCGGAGCAACTGTCATGATGTAACAGTTCATTATGATCTCATTATCTTTCCGATGTATACATTCATTTGAAAAAAACTTTGTACATACAATTCTGTGATTTAGTTCTGTTCTAATTATCTAGCGCATACATGTAATAACTCAAATTTTTATACTGTAAATCATGATAGTATGTGAAAAGGCTACGATAATTAACAGTACTCAATCTTGTAATTCCTATGAAAATACAAATCAGAGAGATGAGCAAACACGAACACCTGGATATACCAGAGGTGGGATAAGTTGCCTGGGAGGAGTTAGCATGCCCTGTAGACACTGTGAGCCCTCTATCTTAATCAGGTAAACAGGGTATCCCGCAGTCATTATCAGTGTGCCAAAAATGGCCTAACAATTGGTATGAAAAACGTCAGAGAGCATTTGACCTAAAGGGAGGTTGTACTGCAAACTAGATCATTATAACGACCATAGAATTTGAGAAATGCTGACTTTACACGATACTGTAGAATTACCTGTAACACCAACTTTTTTTTCAGTAGCCTGTCTCGATTTAAAACTGATCATATGCAGAACAAGCTCTTGATATTCGAATTCGAATGTTGGAAATCTTAAATCTGCTAAAATTAGACACCATGCGGAGCCATGCCCTTTAAGT
>JAMZEH010000012.1:3493836-3496336 GCA_024699665.1 Ostrea denselamellosa
CTACTCAACTTTATGCCAAACGGGATTATTTTAATTTCTCCATCGTCAACTTCCCATATTTATGTAGCAATATTTCATCATATGTGGTGTTTATGTTTCAACTGATGCAATACGCAAGAGCTAGTTCTGCGTGTAATCAGTTTTTAAATCAAGCTATGCTACCGACAAAGAAGTTGATATTACAGGGGTTTCAACACTCTCGTTTAGTCAGTACATTCTACGACATAGTTAGTGCTTTACTCCCACACAAAATAGACTTTTTAATAATGTGCAATCAATGTATAAACTGTTAACAAATATTGACTATCATCTTCTTAAAAATATTAACAAGACTGTGACTTTTACAGAAAAATTTGATACCTTATAATATAATCTATTGATATATACAGAATGATATATATTTTACCTGTTTACGTATTTTTAACTTGTAAGTCCGTCGGATGGGACGTTAAAGGGTGCCCTGTGTCAAGGATTACAACCCCCTTGGCACTTAAAAGATCGTTTCCTTGATCTTCGAAAAAGAATATGCTCACAGGGGGCCTTCAGAGAAACTTCAACTTTCACAACCAACAATATTTCAGTTGCTTAACAGCCGTAAAATGGCTGAAATATTGCCAAGTCGGCGTAAAACCCGAATCAATCAATCAATCAATACAACTTGTCATAAGGATCACATATAATCATAGGGATTGATCACTCGTCGTTTTCTTCACCTTTTCAAGCAAACTTTTTATCGTCATGGGGCACTGATTAGTCAACTTACATAATTATTGATTTGTTGCTCTGTTGAATGATTGTACATTGTTTAACATCCCTCTCGCGAACCCTTCACTCGTATGGAGACGTCACCATTGCCCATGAAGGGCTGCAAAATCTAGGCCTATGCTCGGCTCTTATGGCCTTTGAGCAGGGAGGGATCTTTATCGTGCCACACCTACTGCGACATGGGGCCAAACGCTCGGCATTCAGAAGTGTGTGAGAATCACGGGTCTTTCTGATATGACCTTAAAAACGGAGGTTCCGTTTCACGGTAGGCGTTGGCAGGTTAAAGAACCCTCACTGCTACGGCCCTGAGCACTAAGCATAGGTCTAAATTTGTGGTACTTCACCTACAGCTGGTGACGTCTCAATGTGAGTGAAAATTTCTCGACGGGACGTAAAACAATTAAACAAACAATCAATCAGTTTACTTTCGGAAGGTTGGTGATCTGTTAAAGGGTACATTGTGTCTGGGTTTTCTCTTCCACCAATAACTTTACTTGGCGCCACCAGATAACCGGAAAATTGTTGATTGTGGCGGAAAACAACGAATAATCAATCATATCTTGTATATAGATTTCCTACGACAAGACCTTTCATTACATACCATGGCCTTTGACCATGTGACCTTGAATTCGGAGTTTGACGTACGTTTTGAAAATATAATCTATTAGACGTATCTGATACTATTTTAGGTAAAGCTTCCATAATTTGTTTATAGATTCTTTATGACAAGACCTTGTGAAAGTTGACCGTGGAGTTGGACCTACTTTTTAAATCTCCAGTATCTCCTGCCTTATTTTTAAGGTAGATCTTTCATACATGTATTTTGTTTGTAAATTTCTTAGGCAAGGCCTTTCATTTCACAGTTTGACCTCGTGATCTTGGAATTTGAATTTCTTCAGAGTTGTGCAAGGTAGGGCTCCCCCCCCCCTTCTTTTATAGATTCTTTATGACAAGACCTTGCGATAAGTCGTGATTGATCGTGTGACTTTAACCCATTTTTTTTAAAACCTGACCAAATCAATATCCTGAACCATTTAAGGTACAGATCTCATCTCATCTCATCTCTCTCTCTCTCTCTCTCTCTCTCTCTCTCTCTCTCTCTCTCTCTCTATATATATATATATATATATATATATATATATATATATTCTTTATATCAAGACCTTTTTAAACTTTTGGTTGTGGCCTTGTGACCTTGACCTAAATGTTTGACCTACTTTTAATAAACATTTGAACTATTTAATATCTCAAGAACTATTTAAGATAGAGCTTTCATATTTTGTAGATAGTATTCTGTCGGCAAGGTATTGCATGGTCGATGACTTGTATTCTTAGACTTGTCCAGAACAGATTGAATGATTATTGTTTTTCGCCACACTCAACAATTGTTCAGTTATCTGGTGGCGTCCAGTTTTTATTGGTGGAGGAGAGAACCCAGATACTATGTACCCGGGAAGAGACCACCGACCTTCCGAAAGTAAACTGGCACACTTTCTCACATATATCGGCGCGAGCGAGAATCGAACCCGCGCCGACTAGAGGTGAGAGGCCTTGTGATTTTGAGCGCAACGCTCTAACCACTCGGCCACGGAGGCCCCCGCCCAGAACAGAAGACCCATGTTAGTTATATTGGTGTTGAGGCATCTGTGCTATGTGAATTCATTTTAATTATGTGATCCTTTGGGTCTAGGCTAGGTTAGGACAACAATAGGGTGTAAAAAGTTTCATGGGAATA
>JAMZEH010000012.1:3501336-3591336 GCA_024699665.1 Ostrea denselamellosa
CGATATGTTTGAGGAAGTGTGACTAACTTTTACAATGACGTGGTATCAATTCGCCATCTCCTATAGTTTAAATTGGTTGGTTATAACGTCCCGCTTGAGAATTGTTCAGTCATGGATTTTTACAGAAAAATTTGAATACTTTTATGAATGTTTATACACGGGAAATGAAATATATTTTTTTTTTACCCATTTACGTATATTTTTACTTTTATGTCCGTCGGATGGGATCCTGTGGGGATTCGGGTTAGAATAGATCCTCAGTACACCTTGCTTGTTGTAATAGGCGACTAAATGTGGCGATCCTTCGGATGACACCGCACCGGTCTCGGTAGCTCAGTGGTTAGAGTGTTCGCTTCGTAATCGGGAGGTCCTGAGTTCGAGCCCCATTCGTGCCATGGCCGCGTCAAACCTAAGACGAAAAATAGGTAGTGATTGCTCCTTCGCCAAACGCTCGGCATTTAGAAGTGAGAATCACGGGTCTTTCGGATATGACCTTAAAAACGGAGGTCCCGTGTCACGATAGGCGTTGGCACGTTAAAAAACTCACGGCTACGGCCCTGAGCGCTAAGCATAGGTCTAAATTTGTGGTACTTCACCTACAGCTCAATATGAGTGAAAATTTCTCGACGGACGTAAAACAAACAAATAATCAATCAATCATCGAAAGATATAACAACTGTTAAACGAGTTTATATGACTGCAATATGAAATCGATAATGAGCTTTTGTTTATGTATTGATTTAGGTAATGAAAGGTGACGCCTTCATGTCAGTGAAAATTTCTCAAGTGGGACGTTAAACAATATCCATTCAATCAACCGTCGGGTGGAACGTTAAACAATATCCAATCAATCAACCGTCGGGTGGGACGTTAAACAATATCCAATCAATCAACCGTCGGGTGGGACGTTAAACAATATCCAATCAATCAACCGTCGGGTGGGACGTTAAACAATATCCAATCAATCAACCGTCGGGTGGGACGTTAAACAATATCCAATCAATCAACCGTCGGGTGGGACGTTAAACAATATCCAATCAATCAACCGTCGGGTGGGACGTTAAACAGTATCCAATCAATCAACCGTCGGGTGGGACGTTAAACAGTATCCAATCAATCAACCGTCGGGTGGGACGTTAAACAATATCCAATCAATCAACCGTCGGGTGGGACGTTGAAGGATGAATCATGTCATGGATCACAACGCCCTTGGCACGCAAAAGATCATTTCCCTGATTTTCGAAAAACAGTACTAATACACTCAGTAGCTGTCGTCAGGGAAATTTCAACTTTCAGAACCAAACAAATTTCAGTTAGTTTACCGTCGTAAATGGCTGAAATATTTCCAGCACGGCGTAAAACTGTAAACAAACAATTATACATATGAAGACGTCACCATTTCCGGTGCAAAATTTAAGTCTATACTCGAAGCAGGGAGGGGATCTTTATTGTCCACATCTGCTCTGATACGGAGCCACGGTTTTTGCGGTTAGTCTTATCCGAAGGCCCACCCATTTAGTTGCCTTTTACGACAAGCAAGTGTTAATGAGAACCTATTCTAACCCGGGTGTCTACGGGGCTCTTTAGTATAAAAAGCTATGATTCCTGTTATTGCTGCAGACATTGAAATAAACAGAAAACCATACCAAATAAGATCATGTTCAAAAACTTTATATATATATATCACATACAAAATTCCTACCATAAGTGCCGAGCATAGGCCTAATTTTTTCAGCCCTTCACCAGCAATAGTGGCGTCTTCATATGAGTGAAAGATTCTCGAGCGGGGCATTAAACAATATATAATCCCTAAATCAACCTACCATTTAGGATCCCGTCCCTGTCGTTTTACAACGGTGTATATCGTCTCCAACACCAGAATGACATTAGTAAGAGCAAGACACCAGTAACGTTCATCCTTCCTCACGTCCACGGCTCTCCACACACACAGGAAACTGTGACAAATCAACAACAGCCGAACGAAAATGGCTTGAATAGCATCGCGGGTCACGTGATGCCACTTAACCTCATCTTTCTCGTTTTTCGTGGAACTGATGCCATTAACTGTCGGAACCTGTAGTTTTCGACTGATTTTGTTTTCTGGTTGTCTTTGGCGGATGAATGTTTGCCCTTGTGAATTGTACCTAAGTGCATGGCGTGGCGGAGAAACGTTTGGAAATAACGGTGCCCACACGTAGTCTCTGGCAGTTTGTAAACTTTCTGCGCTCTTTATCGGTTGGCGTTTTTTATTGGCGGTGGTTAGGGGTTGTTGTTGTTTAGCTGTGGCATCACTGTGGTGTTCTTGGACTGGTTGTTTAGCTGTGGCATCACTGTGGTGTTCTTGGACTGGTTGTTTAGCTGTGGCATCACTGTGGTGTTCTTGGACTGGTTGTTTAGCTGTGGCATCACTGTGGTGTTCTTGGACTGGTTGTTTAGCTGTGGCATCACTGTGGTGTTCTTGGACTGGTTGTTTAGCTGTGGCATCACTGTGGTGTTCTTGGACTGGTTGTTTAGCTGCGGCATTACTGTGTTGTTCTTTGACTGGTTGTTTAGCTGTGGCATCACTGTGGTGTTCTTGGACTGGTTGTTTAGCTGCGGCATTACTGTGTTGTTCTTTGACTGGTTGTTCATCCTTTCGTAGGACTTGTTTACTATTCTTACTTACACTGGAATAATTCTGTAATTCTGTTGATGTGGGTACATTAGTTCCCAGTGAAGCGCCATCTGCAGTTTGGATTGTCGCCCCTCGAACGGGCGTGGTTGGTATCTCGGAGTTGACTTCTTGGGAATTGTCCTCTCTTTGTTTATTTTCCTCCTCATCTTCACTTTTTATCTCCACACTGGAATTTTGTAAATTGAAAGTATCCAAAAAATCTTCTCCGAGGTCTGAGCCATCTTCGTTGGCGTCTCCCCTGTCCTTGCCGATATCGTCTTTTGGCTCAAATGCAGGATTAATAAAACCATTATTATGTCTTGGAGACTCTGGGGTTAGATGTACTAGATTATTTGAGGACACACTCGACATAACTCAGCTTACTCCAAAAGGACACGGCTAGAGATGCCACTTCGTGTGCTGTCCCACGTGATCTGTCTAAACCCACAGCGATTACTGTTGTTTAAAGAATAAGGAATAATCGCTGATGTCACGAGAATATGTTTGCACACAGCGCAGCGACTTTATATATCCGAGACAGAACTGCACAATATTGTTAGCAAAAACGAGTTTTCAAAAACGGGGGTTTTAAATAGGAGTACCCATTTGATCCCTCTCAGATCGAGGCAATTGTTATCAGGTATTAAGGTAAATTGAGTCTTGTTTGCAATGCTGTTGACAACCCCCTCAATTAAATTTAAAAACAAATTTATATGGAGAACCGAGAGTTTGAAAGAAGAAAGGAAAACTTGGTGGAATTTTGAGACTCCATGATGGGGTTCTTATATGAAACGGACCAATATAACCCAGTTGCATTTAACTGAATTACATTGTAAAAATACAAATATACAAATAAGTACGTGTAAATGATCTCCATAGCTATTTAAATATTCAATCTTTTCAACAAACAGTGAATATTTCTCGGTCACGTGTACTATCATAATAAGACTTTTATTCTAAAATCGAAGGCCGATAATTGATCGCGATTGAGGAGGGGGGGGGGGGGGGGTCCAAGACATGGCCTGCAGACTTCCCCCAACAGGGTACTTTTATATTCTTTGTTTAATTATGTGTAAAGAGTACATTTGCTATATACGTGTTTTATAATATCTTCATATTTACATGCAAAACAAACGGTGCATTTAAATTACGTGATTTGAAAATACCAAAACTATATTTACCGGGGAAAACTAACTATTTCTAGTTGTAAAGCGCAGTTTTTATTTAAAATTTTCGGTTGCATAATATGCAATTAAACACGTACACCATTTGTAAAAATGAATGATGTGTGTTGTTAGAGTTTACGTTTGCTATGGATACACTTTATTATAGTTTTTAGCCTAGAAATACAGATGTGATAAACGTTTTCACATAGCCATCATTTTCAATCATTCTAAGTGAATATAAGTATTTATCGTCGTGTAAAATTGGAAGTTTATATATTTCTAGTTGACCATTACTTTATACTTTCCCTGATTTAATGTTCATTTTTCTGTAAGATTTCATCCACTGACTTACAACAGCGTATTATGTTCCATTGAGAGGCTAATGTAGATAACACAAGACAGCTGTTTGTGCTTCCAACATTAAGTTTCTAAACCCACATTCCTAGCTACGGAATACCTATAGAGAAACCTGCATATCGGAGCGTTCATTGTAAGGCAGACCATGATTTCTAATTAACCTAGATATTTTGATTGTAAACTTTCTATGTAACTGTACATGAAAAATTTTCAAAAATTTTTAATGACAAGTACATTATATAAGATACATTGGCGGGTCTAAGAATTTATGAGGGGGGGGGGGGGGGGGGGGGGTTGGGTTCCACCACATGATCGTATAGGCACCCCACCCTAACTTCTTTACGACCCCTTCTGATTTTGCAATTCTGTATGTAAATAGAAAGGGGATATAACGATTTGTGTTGTATGTATCATAAGTAACATTACCATTATTGCCTCTTATCAAATTTAACGAAAAATAAAAATTATTTCGAAATATACTGGTATTAAAAATGAGAATATATTACAAGTTTCGTAGACATCTCATGACCATCGTGGCGATCGTCAACATTTCCAAATCAAAAAAACAAAAAAAAAAAAAAACCGCCCATAAAATTCTTTATTTTTAATTGTATAGATCCAACTTTTGCAATATATATATATATATATATATATATATATATATATATATATATATATGAGAGAGAGAAAGTTCACAGCCTACGGTAGCATTAAAGTTGGAATAACACACCAGAAAAACAGATATGGACAAGAAATGAAGGACATGTACAATAATATTTTGAAACTGAAAACAGCTTACTTTAGTTCAAAAATGCAGTTTTAGAAGAAAGTACTCCGAAAACCTGCTGGACTCGAACCCGCGATCTATAGATCAGCAATCTACAAGTTAACCGACGGATCTACGCAGCTAGACAATCCAATTAAGGAGGAATGCCACACCAGAAAAAACTGATGTCGATGGACGATATGAACATTATTTTTTTTTTTTTTTTTGTAATTTAAAATTTTCAAATTTACCTAATTAGTCAAAAAATGCAGTTTTAGTAGAAAACAATGTGGAAAAAAAATTAAACTCATGCTGGACTTAAACCCGCGATCAACAGTGTCGCAGCGAACGTGCTAACGTACGGAGCTGCCCAGCCAGGCAATGAATGAAGAGACACATATTGCTGAAATTCATATTTTTATTAATGGTTGAAAAGGAAGTCGGCCATTTTGACGATGTAGAGTATCTCCTTAAAATGAAGATACACATTTTGCTGATATCCATATTTTCATATGCGGTCCACAAAAGCATATTTTCTCAAAAGGTCTACATTTGTAACTCTAAATCTTTTGTGAAAACAAAACGCCTAATTTTTAGTAAGATAAAGATGACGGAAAGGATAGACGATGCCCATATCTATTTAAGTAAATTAGACCCCCCCCCCCCCCCCAAGTTATCTCCCATTACAGAAATCTTTAATGAAAGGTTTTTATAATTTGCATGGTGACCTTTGTTTATTTTGAAAGGACATGGAGATAGGAATCCCTTTACTATGAGTTTTCGGTGGAAATTATATTCTAATTGACTTTATTTTTCAGAAATGTATTTTTCTCATAGGGATTACTGTTCATCTTTATGACAGATATTTCTCATATGTCTTGTCAGATTTGAGAAATCGTTTGGTGAATCACTGTGTCTATTAACTACCCTTCATTTGATACCAAGTTTTGCAATACAAAGCAAGTCTGGAAAGAAAAATGGGTTTTTTTTTTGGATCGGACACTTTAAAAGGAAATCAGCCATTATGACGAGGAAGTACAATTGTTCACAGACCCTGTAACAATACAGCGTTACTGGCCTTGTGATAGAGTTGTGTGTCGCTCAGGTGACTCAAGATAAAATATGATGAGTTTCTAAACTATTACTATTAATTATGAGAGAGAGAGAGAGAGAATCTATAGTTTTATGTACATTGTATATAACTTTTTGTGTTTTCATTTTCTTTTAAATATGAAAACTTATTTTCAAGAGCTTTGATCAAAATACCTGAAACCCCTGTGTTACCTGTACTGACATTTTATACAGGTACAACTGTCTGTGTGTGAATAAGATTGAATGGGTGGTGAATGTGAAGGACAAATTCTGTTGTTGTACACTAAACTATTTTTATCTTAACTGGATGTATGTTTCAATGGGCAAATGCAAATAAAACATGCATGCTTTGATTAATTCCGAATACTAAGAAATATTTTTGATTTTTATTTCATAGCCATAATCCGAGAAATCAGTTATCATTATTAATAGCCTAATATTCTCTAGATTTTTCTTCATCTGAGACATCATCAGAACAAGATGGCGTATTGAAAGGTAGGTCTCCAGACTTGTCCATGAAACAAATTTTCTACTGAAGTCGGAAGTCTTTTCTATTCACTTATTTTTGAGAATCTGCTTTTTTAATTTTAATATGATCACCCCGATTATTTGTCGGGCTCGGGCTGCTGGACAGACGGTAAGGTCGAACACTGTTATTTGAAGAGTAAGAATATGTATGTCTTTGTCCTGGATGGTTACAGATGAATTTGGAATTTCGTTACGCTTTTCGTACTTTTGACTGAATTATGCCCCTTGGTAAATGGCAAGAATCAGTTTTCCGGTCTTTTCCCCGCAATGGATGAAGATATTCATTAGAAATTTAGTATGTGGCGTTGTCTTGGATGGTTACAAATCAAGTTGAAGTTTCGTTACACTTGACCTACTTTTGACTGAATTATCCTTTTGGTAGGAGACTTTGTATTGCCTACAATACACTCAGAATGCTAGTTAGTCTTATTCAGGTGTTATCAGACTGACTCTTCGAGCTGTAGTTTTCTTAACAATGAGCGAAAATATTTAAGATTTGTCAAAGGTGCGTGTTTTTAAAAACGAGAATGATTGGGGGGGGGGGGGGGGGGGGGGGGGGGGATTTCAATCTAAATGAAGTGTCGCTGATCAAACCCTCATGTATTTTTAAGAATTAACTTGATTTCTTATAGTTGCATTCTGTTATCATTTCTAGCGGAATTCCTAACAGATGAAATAGACGTACTATAACTATTTCTATCATGATTCATATAATATTTAACAAGTAGTTCTGTATTCATATGCGCATTATTTACAGAGGGATCGGATATCATTACAATTTGTAAAGATATCAAAAGATATCAAAGACAAAAACAAAGAACAAAAAACAAAAAAAAAAACAAAAACAAAAAAAAAAAAAAACAACAACAACAAAAAAACCAAACAAACCCCAAAAACCAACAAAAAACAAAACAATAACATCAACAACAAAAACAAATATGGAAATGGAATTATTGTAATTCAAAATAAATATTAGCTGCATTCTGATTTCCATAAAATAACTTGAGCATTATTAATTCCATTCATTCCAGCTCCAGATCTGTTATGCTATTTTATGAGCGTATTTTATCAGTCATTCATCCTCACTCAGTTTAACTAATATTGGTCTGTATTTAAGTACATTGCAAACGCTGTAAAATACTCCAATACATAGGTATATCATGTATTGCAAACGTGTCCCTAACGAAACATTGAATTTTGATGATATGTATCTATTGGGGAAAATACGGTGGCTTGTGTATAGGTACAACGGCTGATTTAGGACCGGTGGATGATTTTTTTTTTTTTTTTTTTTTATAAATTGTTCCCATGAAATAAAATGCGTTCCCACAAAATAATATGCTCTGCATATTCGCTTGTCCAAGGACTACCAAGCTTGTGCAATTCATGAAGTCCGTAACATTAAAGCATGGCTCCAAACCAAAGCTCTAATTTGCTTCATTGAATACTGATGCACCTTTGACGCATCATAACCACGTATCATCTATATATTAGATAAATAATCCTTGACATGCAGCTAGTGACCACGTACTTGTCTGCTCTAATTAGCAGGAAGTAACCAATGTTCCATGCTTTGTCTGTTTTAAAATCCATTGCTTTTTTCGCTGACAATATAAGGACTTTTGATTGGCTGCAGCCCCAATATTATAGACTGTAATGAAGTCGATTCAGTTTTGCTGATTTAGCATTTACGTTTTGTTGTGTTTGTTTTGATTTTGGTGTGAACGACACGAGTTGTCATGCGAGTGAGTTGGATGAGTGTTATTTATAGCTGTTAGTTTAAAAGCGACCGGTTTGGGTGTTTGAAGCTAGATTGGGCAAGGTAACGATATCGGTCGGGTACCACAGATCCCGAAAGATCAGAGAATGATGGTTTTCCAGTTAGAAACTATGTATTATATTGGAAATATAATAAAATGTAAACTTTTGAAGAAGGAATCTATTAGGCGGGCGTTTTTCTTTTTTCCAAGTCGGCAAGCGTGTTCTTTTAGTATTTTTGATAGTTCGTGACTACTTGTATTGGTCTTTTATTTTTGTAAGTTATCGGGTTTCAATTTATTTGCAAATTGGTAGTTTTCATGAAATTAATTTTAGTGCATTGGTGAGTAGCTAAACCAGTTTTGACCAGAACTGTTGACGAGCAAGGCAGGTGGAATTGCAAATACGAGATTCTTCTGCACGGAAAATCATGCAAATATTTGGAATAATGAAAGGTTGGTACAGAGTTGGGACCGAGAGTTGACCGAGAGTTGAGAGACATTGGAACCCTGGCGGTACGGTCAGAATGATACCTATCCTCCATGGGCTCGGAACTTAGCCAGCGCTTTCGGCAGGTTAGAGCATAAAGTGAATGGGATGCACACAAAAAACTAGAAAAGCTAAAAAGTGTTTCAACAAAAGTTGTGAATATTAGTGCTGCCGTCTCTAATTTTGATTCTGAATTGTCGAATATAAAATCCAGTCTGAAAGCCAGTCTCCAGCACACAAAAGAACTGATCACAACAGTTCGTGAACGAACAGATGGACTAGAGTACCAGTACAGTGATATGGAGGAGCGGATCACAAACCTCGAGTCCGAAAACAAGGCGTTGAAATGGGGGATAGTTGATGTAAAGGCGCGTTCTATGACAGACAACTTAATTTTCTCTTAAATTTCCGAAGTGCCTGACGAAACTCCTAATGTAACCGAGAGAATACTTCGCGAATTCCTGGAAAAAGAGCTGAAAATGGATACAGCTGAAGTGAGGCACATGATAGTCAATTTTGACTGGGTGCCTCTACCAATAAGAAGAGGAACATCAAGTTTGACAGAGTGCATTGAATGGCGGGACGCAATCAACCACGAGCAATAGTAGCCAAATTTAACAACTTTAAACAGAGACAAGACGTGAAGTTCAAATCCAGTCAACTAAAGGGCACTAAGTACTACATAAATGAACAGTTCCCCCCAGAGATCAATGAGCAAGACGATTGCTGATCAACATCGCAAAAGAAAAACAGCGACAAGGACACACAACGCGCCTAGTCTACAACAAGCTGTACGTGGATGGCACCCCATATAAACGACCTACCTACCCACGGTCCCAGGGACAAACCAAATAAGATACAACGGGGATCGGACAATCCTTGCGAATCACCGCATGGAATGTCAATAGAAACCTACAACAAAAGATATGTGATCGTGACTTTTGTACAATCATAGCAGACTATGACATAATATTTCTATCGCAATGCTGGATTCGACCTGGAATTGCGTTAAGGTGCGATCTTCTATGTAACACATTTGAATATAAATGCTTTCCTAGACTGAAGGGTCATGGCGGCGGTCTGGTACTGTTATATAGAAAAACACTAGGTAAGGCTGTATCTGTTGTCAAATGTGTTGAAGATACTCTTATATGGTTGAAAATTGAACAACGGGGTCACCCTAATATATACATTTGTCTTGAGTATATACCCCACGATCATAATGTTTACTACACAAAGTATATAGCGATTTATTCGATTTTATTTTGAAAGACATGTCGGTTAACGACATCAATAACTACAGAGGTATCACCCTGGTAAGTTGTTTATCAAAAAATATTTACTTCTGTTTTAAACAATAGATTATTAAGATGGAGTAAAGAAAATGATACTGCGTCAGATGCCCAGTTTAGTTTTAAACCTGGATTTGATACGACAGATGCTACATTTGCATTACAAAGTGTTATTAGTAGAACCTTATCACATAAAAAATAAGTTATACTGCTGTTTTGTCGATTACGAAAAAGCTTTCGATAATGTAAATCGAAACAAGCTATTTTTGATACTAGCTCGCTATGGTATTACTGGTAAACTACTTACCATTATCAAATCATTGTATGGTAATCTAAAATCATGTGTAAGGTTTCATTCTGACTTATCGAATTTTTTCTTTTGTACAAATGGATTGATGCAAGGAGAGGGATTATCGCCCATTTTGTTCTCCCTCTATGTGAATGATTTAGAAAATGCATTTATTAATAACTTATGTGAAGATATTTATTTTCAAAATATAGCCCCATTTTTACTAATGTACGCTGATGATACTGTACTATTTTCTGAATCAGCTGCAGGTTTACAAAACATGTTAAATACTTTATCTGTATACTGTTATGATTGGGATCTCAAGGTTAACATTAAAAAAACAAAGGTTCTTGTATTCCGTAGAGGTGGGAAAATAGGCCCAAACAGCACATGGTACTATAATGATAGTTAAAACTATCAACAACTTCTATTTCCCTGTCTTGGTCTAACTTTGAACTTTAGCGGTAAATTTACAAAATCTCAGTCCATTATTGCTGAGCAAGGTAGAAAATGTATGTATCATATACTACGAATTTGAAAATAATCTGTCACTCAGTATAGAATCTAAGATACTTATGTATCAAGTGTATTTAACTACGGAAGTGAAATAATAATAATAATAATAATAATAACATTTATATAGCGCTTTATCTTAAAAGAAACTCTAAAGCGCTTTACAAGGTATGGTAAATCACATGATAAAACAAGACAAATTAACATTGGGCATTTTAATATTCAAAAAAAAAAAAACAAAAACAAAAAAAACAATCTTAAAATTATAACTCCAACTATAAAAATGTGAGAAACTTAAAAGCACTATGGGATTTCAACTCTGGTTATGATATTGAAAACGTGCATGTAGATTTTTGTAAGCGAATTTTATATGTGAAGAAGTGTACACCAAATCACATGGTTTACGGAGAACTTGGTCGAGTTCCGATGTATAATTTACATATGTTAAAGATTGTCAAATATTGGTTAAAGTTATCAAAACTAAAAACTGTATTCTTCAAGCCATATATGATGACATGTTGTTTTGCGATCACAAATCTTGCAACTGGCGGTGTCAAATTCAGCATTTATTATTGTCGAAGGGTTTCGGTGATGTATGGTATAAACACAATGTACAAAATGGTAATGCTAGCATACAATTTTATTTGACAAAATGTATATCAGGAAAATATGTTAAACTTATAACCAAATTCAGATTATCTGCTCACCAGCTTCGAGTAGAACAAGATAGATATAATGACACAGCAAGACAAGATAGATTGTGTGAATTCTGTATCTTTAAATGAAATCGAGGACGTATACCATTTTATTTTAATATGCCCATTGTACAAAAACCTCCAATCTACATGTATATGTATCAAAAAGTATTACTGGTCCCATGCTTCTATGTATGAATTTATACAGCTTTTAACAACGAAAAATAGAAAACAACTTTGTAATTTGGGTAAATTTCTAAACTGTGCTTTGCTTTTGCCTTCTAGTCAAATTATCAACTGACAATTGCTATGAATTACTTGAATTTATGTATTAATCTATGTTTGTCCATCCTCTAAATATTCATGCCACTCTTTATATATTTATACTGTGTACAACTTCTCTTGTTAAAACATATTCATTTGTTCTATGCTGATGGGCCATTCGGCTTAAGGCCAATAAACAATACAAAACAATACAATACGATCGCAATTAAATCTCGTAGAAAACCTGAATGGTGAATGGTTGTTCCAATTTCGGGGAGCGTGTGTAGCACGGGTTGGCAGAAAACTAAAACTGCATCTTCGAAGCAGTTCAGTGTCATTAACAAATTAAGTAACTCAAAATATAAGACGTTTAGATATAGGTAAAAACAGAAAATGTTACATTAGTTAAAAAAATGAGTCTCTGGAACTTTTCCCTCAATCCTGCTACATTGAAATGCCGTATTTAACTTGGTAAATTGAAACTGAAATCTGACACGATCTACGTCTGTTAGATGAATTTGACATTAATAGCAATTAGTCTTATAATAATAATAATAATAATAATAATAATAACAATACCATATTTATATAGCACCCTCTTCATACATTTGTATGCTCAAAGGTGCTTTACAGTACATAAAACAATTAATTAAAACATTGAAATAAAATGATATAAACATAAGATACAACACATATGCTAAATAAGTATAAAACATAAGTTTCAGGGCATATTAAAGTAAAGATGATGAGATATTGTTGATGAGACTTTTTTGTGTGGATGAATTAAAATTATATATATATAAAAACCCATCGCAACTTGATGGAGGCTAGTTACTGAAAACTTGATGGAAAAAATGCGTTTTCAATGATGTCTTGGAGGCACACAGTGATTTACAATCCTTCACATGTTCTGGAAGGGCATTCCACAGTTATAAAAGTCATATACCAAAAGTGTTATTGTTTATACATTTTTAATTATTTCGAGTGAAAGGAGTGATCGTGAATTTTTTTTCTTTTGTTTCATTTTCTTTGATTTTATGAATAAATTTATTGTTTATTCTACAATTGTTTTTCTTCCTCTGTCTGCCAAAATCCAGAAGAACTCATTATACAGAAACATTTTGTGTGCATGCATTAAAGAATCTTGAAATAAATAAAATAGTTTTTAAAAAAAAATAATATTTTCAACAGTTTTCAATTCACTTTAGTTTATTCTCTCAAACCATATATGGTACATGAGGAACAGTAACAATGCATGTACATAATGAATAACACTGGTCAGAGGTAAGAAATAAAAAAGTAAATATACATCACATCAAAGAGGACAGACGGCATCATCAATTTTCAGAATAAGCAAACAGTTTTCTTAACAATTTATCATTTTGGGTTGACATTATATCTTTGAATTTAATAACATTAGGTCTATGTGAATAATATTTCCCTAAGTAGTATTTTCTGACATATGTTAGTGCTTTACATTTTAAAATATAGTGAAATTTATCTGCAATTTGATTACTATTACATACAGATTAAAAATATATTTCTGAATTTCGGTGATAGCATATTAATATAACTTTCAAAACCAAATGTTTGTTTAAAGATTCAGTATAATTGCCCTTTTGAAGAGTTATATATATCACTGAGCCATTTTTGTATGAGCTGATCTTGCAATGTTTGTTTAATGACAAATGTTACCTCTTTAGCATTAATATCAATACGTTGTACTTGCCATAGATTAGATACACCACTCATATCCAGAATTTTCTGTATACAATTGATGAGATTCCATCACAGTGCAGTTTATAGAGATATTTATACAATACATATACAATCTTATTTTGAAAATACAAGGATTTTTGTGTTTTCAACATTCACTTTCAATTTCCATTGTGAACAATATATCTGGAATTTATGTAGTGCATGCTGTAACTCACAAGTAGATTCAGCTATAATAACAGTGTCATCTGCATAAAAAAGAACTAATAGTTACAATACTAATTCATTCTCAATACAACCACTAATGCTTTGTAATCCTACCACATTCTTATCCAATGAAAAGTCTTCTAGATCTTTTACATACAAAGGAAATAAAAATGGCGAAAGATTTTCTCCCTGCCTTACTCCGACATTACAACTAAAAAAAATCTGTCGACATTCCATTCATTTTTATCATTGATTTAATACCTTTGTATATGTTTTGTATATATTTGAAACATTCGCCGCTTATACCACATACTTGCATTTTGGTTCATAGACCATCTCGCCATACCGTAGCGAATGCTTGCTCAAAGTCAAC
The DNA here is from genome assembly GCA_024699665.1 of Ostrea denselamellosa. Lineage (NCBI taxonomy): Eukaryota > Metazoa > Mollusca > Bivalvia > Ostreida > Ostreidae > Ostrea > Ostrea denselamellosa. The sequence goes on from JAMZEH010000012.1 coordinate 3,515,495, forward strand.
AAAGGCACAAAATAATTTTTCTTGCTTTACATGAATAAATTCGATATAAAATGCAATGCCAGTATATGATCTACTGTAGAATATGTCTTCCTACAGCCCGTTTCATTTTCTTTAATTAGATTTATTTCGTTTGCGAAAGCTTCCAATCTATTATTAAGTATAGAAATGAATACTTTTCCTAAACAGCTTAGTAGTGTAATGGGGAGGTAACTATCGGGTTTCGTAGAATCGCCTTTATTTTTATATATGGGTTTAACTAACCAAATAACCATTCTTGGGGGACATATCCACTGTCATATTTTATGTTAAAAACTTTCAAATATCCTGGCATAAATATAGATAACGTCGATGAAATATGTTCGTTCAAGATACTATCAAATCCTGGGGATTTGCCATTAATTTTCTCACGGCTTCTATATAATTTTCACAATCATAAGGTTCAGAAATTCTTCAGATATTCCACTAACTTCGCCAGTGGCTGATGTCGAATAATTATCTTGACAATTTGTTTCTTCGAACTCACTTTTCATCAACATGTTTCAAAATATTGAAAATATCATTAATATCCACAGCACATTTTTTGTCTTTACTAGATGCTTTAAAATTTTTCAAATAGTCCTTCGAATTTTTCGAGTGCAAATTTTTAAGTTTCTGTGATAAATCGTTCCTATATTTCTGTATACACTTATCCATGACTTTTTTATATTCTTTACTCGCTAACACAAGTTTGGCTTTATTTTCTAGTTTTATTTCTATTGTGTATTTTTCTAGCTAAATGAAATTTTCTCCTCGCCGTTCTACAGTCTTTATTAAACCATTTTTATTACGCTTACTATTGTCTGGTGTTAATTTTTTGCGCAATCCAAATGTTTCTTTAGCTGCTGTAGTAAAGGCATTACTTATGCTGGACAAAAAAAAGTTAAGGATCATAATTTTGACCTCAAAAATTTTTATTAACCAAATAATTATTTTGACAAATTTTAACATGTATAGTTTCTCCAATGTGTCCTTAACACAATAGATTTACCTGGTTTCATATTGACGTCATAAGTGCACGATTTTTTCGTCCAAACACAAGCAAGGGGTCAAAATCAAAGTGTGCCAACGTGTATATTGAAATTGAAAAAGTTTGATTTTCATTTTATTGTGGGTATTTATTGCTCTAATCGACTCTTAGGTGAACTATTATTGACATTAAAAGCCATGAGGCGCCATTTAACTGCTCTGGAAGCTGATCAGGCAGTAGGTATGCTTCAAGCTGGCCAAGTCCAGAGAACTGTCTCTAGACATTTTAATGTGTCCCAAAGTGTGATTTCAAGGTTGTGGAATCGTTTTAGGCAGACAGGTAATGTTTGTGAGAGACCGAGATCAGGTCGCCCAAGGTCCACAACCGCTCGCCAGGATCGCTATATGTCACTTATGGCTCGTAGACACAGGTTTCAGAGTGCTGTCCAACTCAATACTGACACCACAAACTCTCAGACAGAGACTTCATGATGCTCACCTTCGGGCTCATCGACCTGCTGTTCGTCCCATTTTGAGGAGAAGACATCGTGTAGCACGACTCAATTGGGCTCAAAATCACATAAACTGGCAACTGCGTCATTGGACGCCTGTTCTTTTCACAGACGAGTCACGGTTCTGCGTGGACTTTCATGACGGTCGTAGGCGTGTATGGCGCATGCGTGGAGAGCGGTACGCTGATTGCTGTGTAGCAGAGCATGATCGTTTTGGAGGTGGCTCTGTGATGATTTGGGCCGGAATCAGTATTGGTGGATGTACTGACTTGCACGTGATTAATGGCAATCTTACCGGTGCAATTTACAGGGACGAGATACTGCATCCAACTGTGAGACCTTATGCGGGAGCTATATGCAACGACTTTGTGTTAATGGATGATAATGCTCGTCCCCACAGAGCACGTATAGTGACAGACTACCTTGCTACAGAGACAATTGAACGTATGGATTGGCCGAGTTGTTCTCCGGATTTCAATCCAATAGAACATGCCTGGGACATGTTCAAGCAAGCTGTTTCCAGACGCCCTGTACTTCGGACAAACCGCCAGGAGCTTACGTTAGCTTTACAGCAGGAATGGGCAAGGTTGCCACAAATTGCGTTCCGCAGGCTCATCAGAAGTATGCAGAGGCGTTGTCGTGCCGTTATACAGGCTCAGGGTGGACATACACCCTATTGATATTGCCTTTATAAAGATTCAATCATTTGTAATGAAATTTGTTATTGTTGCTCATACCGATTTTCAAACTGTTGGGGGGGGGGGGGGGGGGTTACCTGACAATGGTTGATCTGGCTGCTTAACGTATTGATGAATTTGTAAAAACAAGTTTAAAATGTATTGTTCGATTGCCGTTGAACATTTTAAGTATATATTTAACATAATTTATTTGGTTTTATTATGAATAAAATAATTCTGAAATCATGATCCTTAACTTTTTTGTCCAGTAGATATGAAAAGGCCAAGATAACTAACATTATTCAATCTCGTAATTCCTATAGAAAATACAAATCAGAGATGGGCAAACACGGACCCCTGGTCATACCATAGGTGGGATCAGGTGCCTAGGAGCAGTAAGCATCCCTAGCCGACCGGTCACACCCGCCGTGAGCCCTATATTCCGATCAGGTAAACGGAGCATTCTGTAGTCAGAATCAGTGTGTCAAGAACGGCCTAACAATTGGTATGAAAAAACATCAGACAGCATTTGACTTAATGGTACGTTGTACTGGCAAACTAGATCGTTATAACGACCATAAAATTTGCGAAATGCTGACTTTAGACGAGACTGTACAAACCCCTGTAACATCAATTCTTTGTCAGTAGTATTTCTTCATATTTTGCAACAAAAAAAATCAAGCCAGAGCAACAATTTAACAGATTTTAATAGAATTCTCTCGTCCCCACCCTTCTCTCTTTCTCATGCAACGGGGAAAGTCATGGACATAATATCAGCAAGACCAGCCTCAACGATTTCACCGGGTTTGACGGGGCCCGCACCAGCAGGCGAACCAGTAATGACAACGTCACCTTCTTCTAAAGTGATGTAATTGCTGATGTAACTGATGACATGAGGGATACTGAATATCATATCACTGGTACTACTTCGCTGTTTTATGACGTCATTTACTTTCAGCCACAATTCAATGTCACTGTGATCTTCAACTTTTTCTTTCGGAATGAATTCACTGACTGGACACGCTGTATCATAACCTTTGGACAAACACCACGGATGACCTTTGGACTTTGCGTCGAGTTGAAAATCTCGCGCTGTCATATCCAGAACGAGACAATATCCTCCTATGTAGCTATCCACATCCGACTCGTTGACTTTGGAACAACGACTCTTTATGACAACTCCAAGTTCCACTTCAAAATACAACAGCTTACTCGCGTAAGGAACCTTCATTCAAAAATCAAAAGGATTTACAAGTGATTTGTCTGTTGCAAGAGGTGAGTAAAAGAAGATTGATTGCTAATATAATTGTATTAAGGTTAATGTTGCTTTGTCTTTGAAATGAGGTGTATAATACCTAGAGATACACAAATGGGCGGAGCTAGCAGTCACATGTCACACTGTATTACAACTGTGTCGTCTAAATAAATCATTGAATCATAAGTGAAAGTATTCCCAAAATGAAATTCAAGACACATAATCTTTCTTCGAAATAATAAAATGTCAAATTAAGTATTTCACTACTTTCCGACAATAAAGTGGGGGAATTTGTGATATTTTATCAGAAATAAACCACAACTTCAGTGAATTTGATTTAAATGATATTCCATGGCCAACCATTTTGGATTTTCCTCCTCGCATGTTTGAACAAATTAAGTCTCAGTACGTCCATCTTAAAGTCAACACCCAAGATTTCCTGAATATTAGTTAAACCAATTTCATCCAAGTTGTTTTATCACAAAACCTACGTAAAAATGAAATGTTCTATGATTGATAAAAAGTCTATATAATTGTAGAAAAGTCTACATCATCAATTACAACCTCCCCTCCCCCCCCCCCCCCCCCATGTTGGCAGGAACGCGCGCTTGCACACCTCCACTCTGCAAACAACAGGTAACATATACGCTGTGTGCTAATGAAGTTTGATGCACACTCCCACTCTCTTTGATAATGTTCATTTTCGGTTATTTTTTTTTTTTACATGCTAAGCAAGATGCACTGGAAGACCAGCCCCCATAATTTTTGTAGTAGTATTGAATGGTAAGAATGTAGGCTTGCATTGATAAATTGAACCAATATAGTAATGCAAAAAGCCTCCACCCCCCCCCCCCCCCCCCACCCCCCTTAACGACTTATGTTTCTAAAGGAATGTGAAGTCTTATTTCGGGTCAATCCCGGTTGTGCATGTTATCATCCCATTCCCCCGCTAAGATTTGAAATGATTTGAAGGTTTGTCAAAATATTTTTTTTTTTTTATTTTCTTTCCAAAACATTTAGACAATCTACTTCTCCGGTCTAAGTGCTAAGTGCCCTAGAAATTATTACTTGTACAACGCTCTGTTAATCTACATGTCATGGAACTTGAAAATATTTTTTCTCACCTTTATAGTTTGTCCAACTGTGATGTAGGAAGTCGTCGGCTTCATGAAAACAATTGGTTTCTCGGGAAGGGGATTGCCCTGCTCCGCTGCTAATGCCCTGTGGTAAATAATAACATAAAAAAACGAAATATTTATAAATTCAATCCAAGAAAGCAAATGTCATTTCTATTTAGATTGAACAGAGAGTTCAGAACAAATGATTTAAAAAAGAAATTGATTTTCATTTCTGAAATCAAGACATTTTTTACTTTCCGTATTTCTTTTTTTTTTTTCGCCATATTTTTTGAATAAATGATGTCAATTATTTTCAATTACATGTAGTATTGATTGATTGATTGATTATATACTGCTTAACGTCCCGCTCGAGAATTTTTCACTCATATGGAGTCGTCACCATTGCCGGTGAAGGGCTGCAAAATTTAGGCCTATGCTCGGCGCTAAGGGCCTTTGAGCAGGGAAGGATCTTTATCGTGCCACACCTGCTGAGACACGGGACCTCGGTTTTTGCGGTCTCCTCCGAAGGACCGCCCCATTTAGTCGTCTCTTACGACAAGCAAGGGGTACTAAGGACCTATTCTAACCCGGATCTGCACGGGATACCATCTATCCATTCCCTTATTTACATCGAGTTATTTAATCATTTACAAGATTTCATGCTTTCCATTTTATTTTGATATCATTTTTCTTGTTCATCCATATCTGTTTAATTTTTTTTAAAGCGTTTTGCAAAAATTGGATTTGCCTTTCAAACAGCGAATACTTTCACTTGTTTCGCAAAATTTAGATATGCTTTTCAATCTTATAGTATAGAATTCTATCTCCCAAAATTAGAGTTACTGCCCTTTTATCTTACACGCTACTAATACATAATCTTACGAATCGAAATGCTAGTGTAATCTTTACATGGGTATTATGCAAGGTAAAATTTATCTTCACCTATAATTCCGTCCTACTGCCATCACTTTTTTCCCTAAGGATGTGAAATGTGCAAGTCGCCCGGAGGATTCCATGACGTTCCAATTAATGACTTGTACTTATGCCGTCTTCATGATACAACTGGCGGATCTAACCAGGTGTATATAGGTCCAATTATTTTTGTTTGAGCCCTGCTACACCTGCCTTGGTAGCATCAATCATACGACGTAAAAATACGTAGCGATTGCTTCTTCTACTAAAGGCTCGACATTTGGAATTGAGAGGTGCGTATGGGGGCTGATTTGTGCTATTTACAGTTTGTCGTCTTTTCGTTACTTCGAAGCGAAAAGACAACAAAACGAAAAGACGACAAACGATATTTAGCGACTTTTTGTCCCGAAATAACGAAAAGACGACAAAATATAGGCGAAAAGACAATACTTAAACCCGCAAATTAGCAACCTTATATTTCATCTTTTCGCTTGGAGTTTTGTCGTCCAGTCGTCTTTTCTCTCCGAGAAATGCTTACTTTAAACGAGACTATTGAAACCTCGGTAGCATCAACATATTTTTCAGTAGCCTTCATCGGCTTTAAAGTTGCTATCTCATAATAGGTCTGAATTTGTGGCATTTCAACTACATCTGGTGAAATATCTAAGAGATGAACAACAAATAAACAAAATGAACTAAATTTATTATTTTAGAAAAGTAAATCAATTTCTGTTTTTCTTTATTTACTCTCTCTCTCTCTCTCTCTCTCTCTCTCTCTCTCTCTCTCTCTCTCTCTCTCTCTCTATATATATATATATATATATATATAATGATTTTAATTGAAAATAAAAACCATACTACATGCAGTCGTTTATATTTCTTTATAATATCATTTCAGAGGGTAATTGCGTCTGTTCGGCGAAATAATGAATGATTTATTCGTAATAATAATTAATTCATCGTTGATTCCAAAGTGTCTATATGCGAGTATTCACATGAAATTGATTTTTTGTTCACACTGAACGATTATTCATAAAATGATTTTTCAAGCATATCAGCAATTTTTACAAAACACTCTAAATTTTTTAGTATTACCAGCAAAGATCAATATGATGGTGTATTGTGATATATATTAATTCGAAAGTTGCATGTGACGGACGTCAAGGCGAGCTTATCCGCAGAAAATAATATGGATCGAAGACCATCACTATTGGGTTTCTTATGTAAGTACGAACTTGTAGTGTTAGAAATGAACATAAAATGTTATGTGTTTTAGAACTTATTTGTCTCAAGAAAAAATAGAAATATTTCAAAACTTTGACGAGCCCAAATGCGTTTCATTGCTCTATTGCTATCTTCCGTTGTTCTATTTTTTTTCCTACGATGACCAGTAATGATTGTTCTATTGCGGTGTTCAATCTCTAGACTGAATGCTGATTTTGTCTTCGTTTTTTCAAATTAAGTGGCTTATGTTTATGTTAAATATAACTTATTTTCATATATCAATGCGGACGATCACATTTAATCCTATATAACGGGCGAATGAATCGACATGCACAGTGGGTCGCGCTACTGTGTTTTTTTTTTGTTTATCTATAAACAATATGTGAACTAAAATTTACAGATTTTGAATGGATCGTGCTTTCTATTAGAAGTCAGATTGGACTCTAAATTCTTAATTTGCCTTGTTTATTGTTTCTGAATGAATAAATGTATGTCAACAATCCTGCAAGAATAGGAAAAATACTGGACAACACGGTATAATTAGTATATTTTATTTGTATTATCTTTGTTTTATCTATATATCTATTTTTTTAATTTTTTTTAAATGATCGATATTTAACATCATTTTACAAATTTTAACGTGTTCATCCGATAATTCTGTCTGTACGAGAAAGAAGGAGAAAAAAGAAATATTTTTCAACGTTGCGTTTTCAATGTGGTTTGTGAATAAGATTTATACTTCTATAATAAAGTGGTATTAATCAATTAACACATATGACGTCGCTCCTAGGCAATTTGGTAAACTGTTAAAAACCCGACGATCACCTTTTTATTTTCAAAGAAATGCATTTTCAGTGGGGAGGGGGGTGGGGTGGTAAGAAGATGTATTGCATATCTAGATTCTAAAATTAATCTTAGTTTAAATAGAAATAGAAGCAATGAGCAGTCAACAGAATAACGTTTTTGAGTACATTTCTTCTGTTTGATCTGTGATTGTGAAATATCTAACATCGCGAGTTACTTAGACTTGGTTAATAATCACTTCCCGCTCCTTCCGTCTGTTTGTATGTCTGTACATCCCTAGCGCCCCGCTTCATTTTCTTCACTTCTTCATTTACTGATCTCGTTCGACTTTCACTAAGATAGGGTTATTCTTATATCAGTGACCTTTGTGTTCTATATCAATGTATATCTAGTTGACATGGCCATTGTTTATTTCAACAACTTCCGACTTGTCCTCATTAAATTTCTTTTGTACCTTAAGGAGAGGGCTTATATAGGCCTAGCCTGCTGCCTAATCCTTATTATGTTACTCATGATAAATATATCAATTAAAATTAAATTAAATTTCTTTTGAAAGAGGGTCAGATGCAGCTATAGATACACTTAACGAAATTTAAAAAGCGTAGTAATACTCAAATAACCAATGCAAGGCTTGATGAACCACCCGTCACATTTACTTCCGCAGAGAGCTTCTTTTATAATCACTTAGCATGTGCAATAAAAATTATGGTATTATTTCAACGTAAAAAATAGTCACAGAAAGGTTTTTAAATTATTGCCTTTTCTCATCTGTTGATTAGTGACAACCTGGGTCAATTACTTTGAAGGTCAGGAAGTATGGTACAATTCCTAAACAATTGCCGAATGATATAAAAATGTCAAGTTATAAAGCAATGTAAATCATCAAATATTTACTACCACGATCATTTAGCGTAAGCTGATTCATTTTAAAGCGTCCTGCTTGAGAATTTTTCACTCATATGGAGACGTCACCATTGCCGGTGAAGGACTGCAAAATTTAGGCCTATGCTCGGCGCCTATTATGGCCTTTAAGCAGGGAGGGATCTTTATCGTGCCACACCTGCTGTGTGACACGGGGCCTCGGTTTTTGCGGTCTCATCCGACGGACCGCACCATTTAGTCTTCTCTTATGACAAGCAAGGGGTATTGAAGATCTATTCTAAACCGGATCCCCACGGGGGATTTAACGTAAGTTAAATATGCAAAAATAATAAAATATGAAGGAATAAAAGAGAAAATCAACGAATCAGCGAGGGAAGACAACGACTTTATGTCAAATATTCGCTAGAACACGTACGTGTTACGTTACAGTGATTATTCCCGTGCATATCGGAGGCCTCGTTTTGAATTTTATGAAAAGATACTGAACAATAATGATACAATTAACTAAATCCTACACCATACACTAGTACTTGTAATTAGAGGAGCCAGATTGAACATGATTTATGGATAACAGTAATTCGTTTCAGGTTTTTTTGTTTTTCTGGTTTTTTTTTTTAAAATATTGGATTGAGGTCGTTAACCATGTCTTTGATAAGAATGGAACATATAGATAACCATGATTCATGCAATAGAAAATTTTATACAGTAAAAGGTGTTTGTTCAAAAACACTGACTCAGATAGTGATGAAGATGGCGAGCCATGCCTACCATCAAGTACAATCCTTGCTGCTTTCTTTTGAAGTTGTTGGCTACTGGTAGGCGTTTTCAATGAAGCCTTACAAGTAACAGCGAGTCAGTAATAGCGAGTCAGTAACAGCGAGTCAGTAATAGCGAGTCAGTAACAGCGAATCAGTAACAGCGAGTCAGTAATAGCGAGTCAGTAACAGCGAGTCAGTAATAGCGAGTCAGTAACAGCGAGTCAGTAATAGCGAGTCAGTAACAGCGAGTCAGTAATAGCGAGTCAATAATAGCGAGTCAGTAATAGCGAGTCTGTAACAGCGAGTCAGTAACAGCGAGTCAGTAACAGCGAGTCAGTAATAGCTAGTCAGTAATAGCGAGTCAGTAACAGCGAGTCAGTAATAGCGAGTCAGTAATAGCGAGTCAGTAATAGCGAGTCAGTAATAGCGAGTCAGTAATAGCGAGTCAGTAATAGCGAGTCAGTAACAGCGAGTCAGTAATAGCGAGTCAGTAACAGCGAGTCAGTAATAGCTAGTCAGTAACAGCGAGTCAGTAATAGCGAGTCAGTAACAGCGAGTCAGTAATAGCGAGTCAGTAACAGCGAGTCAGTAATAGCGAGTCAGTAACAGCGAGTCAGTAATAGCGAGTCAGTAACAGCGAGTCAGTAATAGCGAGTCAGTAACAGCGAGTCAGTAATAGCGAGTCAGTAACAGCGAGTCAGTAATAGCGAGTCAGTAACAGCGAGTCAGTAATAGCGAGTCAGTAATAGCGAGTCAGTAACAGCGAGTCAGTAATAGCGAGTCAGTAACAGCGAGTCAGTAATAGCTAGTCAGTAACAGCGAGTCAGTAATAGCGAGTCAGTAACAGCGAGTTAGTAACAGCGAGTCAGTAATAGCGAGTCAGTAACAGCGAGTCAGTAATAGCGAGTCAGTAACAGCGAGTCAGTAACAGCGAGTCAGTAATAGCGAGTGTAACAGCGAGTCAGTAACAGCAAGTCAGTAACAGTGAGTCAGTAACAGCGAGTCAGTAATAGCGAGTCAATAATAGCGAGTCAGTAATAGCGAGTCTGTAACAGCGAGTCAGTAACAGCGAGTCAGTAACAGCGAGTCAGTAATAGCGAGTCAGTAATAGCGAGTCAGTAATAGCGAGTCAGTAATAGCTAGTCAGTAACAGCGAGTCAGTAATAGCGAGTCAGTAATAGCGAGTCAGTAATAGCTAGTCAGTAACAGCGAGTCAGTAATAGCGAGTCAGTAACAGCGAGTCAGTAAGAGCGAGTCAGTAATAGCGAGTGTAACAGCGAGTCAGTAACAGCGAGTCAGTAACAGCGAGTCAGTAACAGCGAGTCAGTAATAGCGAGTCAGTAACAGCGAGTCAGTAATAGCGAGTCAGTGATAGCGAGTCAGTAACAGCGAGTCAGTAATAGCGAGTCAGTAACAGCGAGTCAGTAATAGCGAGTCAGTAATAGCTAGTCAGTAACAGCGAGTCAGTAATAGCGAGTCAGTAATAGCGAGTCAGTAATAGCGAGTCAGTAACAGCGAGTCAGTAATAGCGAGTCAGTAACAGCGAGTCAGTAATAGCGAGTCAGTAATAGCGAGTCAGTAATAGCGAGTCAGTAACAGCGAGTCAGTAATAGCGAGTCAGTAACAGCGAGTCAGTAACAGCGAGTCAGTAATAGCGAGTTAGTAACAGCGAGTCAGTAAAAGCGAGTCAGTAATAATGTCATGGTAATATGTAAGCGTTTTATACGAGTTTTCTTGCACAACGCTTTTTTCAATTCCACGCAAACAGATATAATTTATTAATAATTGATTTACAAACTGACTCGATGTGAAAAGTACTCTGGGGCGTATTGCCTATGTAAAACTCAAAAGTAGTTTTTCCAGTACTAACATTTTCTAGAATATGACCAGAAACTTGAAGATCTAAAGGCCGAGTCTAATGTTGACTTTCTTTGATGTGTACCCAGGAGCATATACTTTGATGATTTTATAGACACCAAGTTTTGAATAATAACGAAATTCCTATCTAGGTAATGATTCGTTGTTATGTAGAGAGATACAGTATGCGTTTTCATGGATGCTGCGGGATAACCCCCGAGGTCGGAAAATGTTGTTTTGAAACAGAAAACCGAGACATTAGCCGAGGCTTTTATAATTCAAACAACATTTATCGACCTCGGAGGTTATCCTGCAACATCCACAAAAACAAGAAATCTACCTCTGATTTGATTTGAACGTATTTTATTGTAATATTGTCACAAAGGGACCAGACACAAGTTCTAAACACTTAGACCGCCCTCTCCCTATATACATGTTTGAACATAAATAAAGTGTTTCATAATATGCATGGTTGTTAATTGACAATAAAATATGAGCATACGAGGATATATTCAATAATAGACATGAAATCCCGAAACATATATATGGTGCATAGATGTACATAATACTATATTATTAGTTAAATCGATCACTTTGTTTAATAAATCCGTGAATAAAAGAGCAAAGATACTCACTTTCCTCATTAATGAAAGAAGCGTCACCCCACAGTAGAACATGTGTATTCACTATCTGAAATTTGTCAGTATTAAATATCTTGTTAAATAATTCATGTCTGGCATTTCTGTACTTATTAAATGAAATGAAATAATGATAATCCTCTTGTAATCCACATGTACATAAAGGGCTATCAGTGATACTAAAGAGCGCAAGATAAATCTTTATTAAGAATGCAGTGATGAAGAAGCCTTGTATACTCTGCAAAAAAAGAAACGCATAATGGATTTTTTAAGATTTTAGTAGATGCATTTTGGATTATGATTTTACAATAAAAAATGTAGATATTCACTAGAATTGTTTCAATTGAAAAAAATTACAGTCCAAACCTTAGATATTGGTGAAAAAAAAGTCAGATCATCACAGTTAAGAACACTTCCTGTCACGTTTAAGTTAGGACCGTGTATGACCACCTCGAGCTGCCAACACAGTTCTGCATCTCCTTGGCATAGAGTCAATCAATGTTCTTACGTTATTGCGTGGAATTGTTCGCCATTCCTGTTGTAACATTTGACGGAGCTGATCGAGGGTCTGAGGCGGAGGTTGGCGCAGGCGCACACGTTTATCCAGTTGGTCCCATAAGTGTTCAATCGGATTCAAACCCGGTGATTTGGAAGGCCATGGTAGCACATTAATGTTGTTCTGCTGAAGGTAGTCAATTGTTAAGCGGGCTATGTGAGGCCTAGCATTGTCATGCTGGAATAACTCCCTCTGTCGGTCAATTACGCGCATAAGGTGAGGTTGGAGAATTTCGTCTATGTACCTTTGAGCCGTTAAATTGCCCGGGACATGTGCCAGTTCTGTTTTACGGTCATTAGAGATCGCTGCCCACATCATGACGCTACCTCCACCGAAGCTATCCACTTCTTGGACACACGAGGAAGAGAAACGTTCATTCCTGCGCCGGTATACACGGATTCTTCCATCACGTTTCTGTAGCAGAAAACGGGACTGATCGCTGAACCAGATTCTACGCCAGTTGCGGAATGTCCAGCCCCTCAATCTGTTGCACCATCGGACTCTTTCTCGTCTGTGTAACGGTGTCAAAACTGCTCCAAAATACGGTCTTCTGGGTCTAATGCCATATTGTCGAAGTCGGTTGCGGACTGTCTGCGAGCTGATTCTTCTCAATCCAGGTATTCCGACTGCAGTAGCTGTTGCAGCAACGGTTCGATTCCGTAGATGAAAGACCCGGATGTAGCGATCTTGTCCAGGAGTCGTAATGCGAGATCGCCCACTCCTCGGTCGGTCATTAGTAGAGCCAGTCTGCTGGAATCTGTTCCACAGCCGAGAAATTGTGCTCTGATTTACGTTTTCAGTTCGTGCAATCTCACTTTGGGATACTCCGGCCTGGAGACGGCCAATGACGATATTTCGAGTAGCAGGGTCCAACCTTGGCATGGCAGCATTTTAACGTTATGATGAATTCAAGCTTCACACTTCGTCCTTTTATACGCTTTAATGTAGTGGTTGAATTAAGCACAAAGTTCTCGTGAAAAACGTAAGCCAAATTCCATGGCGATAGAGGTGATGTGCAATTTTAGAGAGTCGCCGAGCTAATTTGGCATAGAGCCAAATCAAATGAACAGACCTTTAAAGTTTCATACTTACCTGTAAAAAATCAATTACTCAATTGACCATTTCAGTTTACCTGGTAAAATACATAATTTGCATTTTTAAAATTTCAAAAGGGCTATGCGTTTCTTTTTTTGCAGAGTATATATATAATAATTAAACGCCTTTCTCCAAATGAAAAATAAAAAGGAGGGGGCTTTTTTATATTACTAAGTATTTCATAAATTTCGATAAAGATTCGCATTGCCTCGTCTCCAAACGTAAGGAATTCCATTCCTGTATGGCTGTTGGAACAAAGGAATTTGTAAGTTTGTAGTCTACATTTTGGAGTACTGTAGTCTTGGAAATTTAGTGTGTTATAATTTGAGGAACGGGATCCAATAGTTGGAAATATATCTGACAGACAATCAGGAGCTAAACTGTGGTTTACTTTACGCATTGTTTTTAGTCTTGTTGTTTTTCTTCTACTGTATAGTGTTTTTTACCCGGTTTCATAATACAGAGAGTCCCTTGAAGCCAGTAATGTTAAGCCAGTAACTATTCTAGCAGCACTTAGTTGAAGTTTTTCCAATTTTTCTGCGTCAGTTTGACTACACCCTCCTCATACTTCTGAAGCATATTCTAATAAAGATCTAACAAATGTGGTGTACATTAGGGTAAATGCCGGTAATTTCGGACGGCCGGGGAATTCGGACGAAATATTTCAAAGCCTGGAATAAATATACTAATCCATCTATTGCATGCGTTGTTTTCTTGATTTTTTTCCTTTTGTTTACGAAGAATACAGAGAAGTATCGAAAATGGTCCCTTCGGATACTAGGAAATAATTATTTTCCGTAATACATACCATATAGGTTTTTTCCGTCGAAGGTTCCGAGCCGGGCAAAATTTAACTTACCAACACAGTGATAGAAAAATTGTATATATGCTAGTAGTTAAAAGGAAAATAAAAAAGTCCCTATATGGGTACGATACTGCAGAGGGTCCAGAAAATACGGTTTGGACAATTATTGACCGGGAATGGATGGATGAGAAGTTGGGGGAACAATGGTTTTCCTTCCCAACTGTGGAACGAAACGCCCAAATTTTGTTCATAATTTCTAACCAAAAGTGCATTTAATGTCATTAACAAATGGACATTTCCCTCATTATTCCAAAACGCATGGGACGAAGGTATCACAGGTCAAAATATTATCAGTGGTTTCCGCGCGTGTGGAATCTATCCATTTAATCCGCATGTCCAAGAGCGCATACATACCAAGTTCTGTGCATGGCACTCACAAAATGTCCCTTTAAACTCCGATCAATTATGTCCAAATACAAATAGCGTTACTACTGAGGCACATCCTGTGTCAGCAAGTCTTCTTCCCGAGATCCATTCCGCCGCGCATCCTGGTCTTCCGTCTCTGCTGAGATACATCTTGAAATTCTACAAGAATCAGAGGAAAACGATGCTTTCCACGGGGTACATTCTCTCCAAGAGGCTGTTTTACGCAAAGAAAACGCAGATTTAGGGAGAGAAATAGAAAATTCTGAAAATTTATTAACGCTTATCAATATGGGGCTGATTGACATTATTCCAAACAAAGAGTCACCAGGGGCCCGTTTCACAAAAAGGCCTACGCCAAGGCGTAAGCTTAGTCGGGCGTAAAAACAGGTCTGAGCCATAAAACCGGACTAAGTTGCGTGTCATAAAACAGACTACATTTGCACCTGACTAAATTTATGGCTTAAATCTACACCTGCTTATGACTAGGTGTAACTCTTAGTCTGCAGGAAAAATGGCGACTGTTGTGATTTTGAAGCGTCGACGACAACGTCAGATAAGAAGAGAAAAGGTATTTAGAGACCGGTCAAATTGTTTGGAGACGATGGACGACATCGAACTCATTGAAAGATACCGTTTTCCGAGACATGTGATTACACTCCTCAATTTCCCTCACCCCACATGTAGTTGACACTGAATTTATCCTAAACAACAATAATCGTATTGACAATATCTTCATAAAAGCAGTTGTAATTATGATCATAGTTATCAATGATCATTTCTCTTTAAACACGTATATTTTAAAGACATAGGTTCTACGATTCTTATAAAATTTGAAAGTGCCAAAAGGTTGATACAGTCAAAGATTAAACCTAGAAAATTCCTCAAAATTGTTTAGAATGTATACTATTAACCAAATAGAATAGATATGCATGATGATATGTTTAAACTGGTAAGAATGATATCTCACTGGGCAAAGCTAGTTTTAAGTCCAGAACGTAAGATTGTATATATTTTATATACACTGTAAAAACAACGTTTAGATATTAAACACAAAATTAATACATTTTTTGTTTCACTTTTTTTTAACATGTTCAGATCTAAGCACGTCTCATATCACATTTGTTTACAAAGTGAAACTAAAATCTAAACACATTTTTAATTCACTTTGTAAACAAATGTGTTTAGATATGAGACGTGCTAGATCTAAACATGTAAAAAAAAAAAAAAAAAAAGTGAAACAAAAAATGTGTTTAATTTTGTGTTTAAATATTTAAACGTTGTTTTTACAGTGTAATTATTTATTTGATCGATTTTGTAAAAGAAATTATATGAACCCCTGGCTCTCATATATCAAACGTATTTTTGATCTCTGTGGACACTCTAACGTTTGGAATGAACAAAATTTTATCAATGTCAATTGGTTAAAAACTACTGTTGAACAACGACTTAGGATCAGTACATACAGGAATGGCACAGTAATATTCGTAATTCATCTAAAGGTCAGACATACGGTATTTTTAAGCGTGAATTTGGATTTGAAAAAATAATATATCAATATGCTACCAAAAAAAAACCAAAAAAAAAAACAAACAAAAAAAACTAGAACAATATTTCTTAAATTCCGAACTGCAAATCACCATCTCCCAGTAGAGACTGGCAGATGGTGTGGAACTTCAAAATATGATAGAACTTGCCATATTTGTGATACGGGTCATTTAGCTGATGAGTATCATTATATTCTTTAGTGTAAGTCTCTCGAAGAATGGCGAAAAAAATCCTGCATGAAAAATATTGTAACAAACCAAACTTTCATAAATTTTCTGAGTTACTGTCAACTACTGATTATAATACACTTATCAAATTTTGTAGTTTCATTTCTAAAATTTACGATGAAATCTGTCATCCCTAATTTATTTTTAATCTAGAACACTCCGTGCTTTTCACGTGTACCTTGTATGTTGTGGTTATTTGTATATACGTTGTTTTTTTTAACCTCATGTATCATATGTAGTGGTTTGAGAGAAATAAATGAACTTGAACTTGGTACCCTTATAACTCTTGTTTGTGAATAGCACCAATGAGCCGGGTATTAGTTTCATAATAGAATCTACCATATTTTTAATTCATACAAACAGCTGAAAAGTCAAAATGATTTCAATTTAAAAGAACTGCGGCTATATATAATTATTATTAATCATAATACAAATTTGTATTTTGCTGTTCTTTTAATGAAATGATTTTTGAGATAATAAATAATATTAAAAAAAATACATGTTCATGTACTTCTTAAGGTTGAATGTATGTGTGAGGATAGGGAAAAACTTGATAACTCATTTGCAAAACATACGTTCATACAATTCATTCCGGGACTGTTTTTGATACATGCTATTTCTATTCCTCAAAAGTATATATACCTGGGGTAAGAAAAATGATTGATATTGAGTTACGATAAACCAAATCATCTTCCCGGAAATGTTTTTTTTTTAATGTGGTGTATTTTTCTACGGATACAGATACAGAATCTTTATCTATAGTCGAATATTATCTAATATAAAGAACTTGTATTTCGACGACAGACATAAAAACAGTACAAAGCATAACAACAAAAGATATACGACAAAAGTAAAAACAAGAAAAAAATATTTTAAAACACAAATGCCGCAAGCATTGATAGTCGAACTTATCACTAGATTTATGAGATTGGATCAAAGGATCTATAATTAGAAATACATTGAAATTTCCACCATATCTCTTGACATTGTCATGTACAAGTCATTTTATGCATGCAAGGTGTGTAAAAAAAACAACGCATGGCTATGAAATAAAAAATATATAGTTTCTTTGAAAATCGTATATATTAACTTCAGATTTTATCGTAACGTAATATCATAGACTGAATCTAATTATGATTTTCAAAGAAAAGAGTACATGTAATTTAATTCCTCTGGTCAAAACATTTTTAGATAATCTGTTTGAAGTACAATTCATTGCAGAACTTTGTAGTAAAACCTAAAGTTACATCTGCTATTTCATAATGTATGACAAATATTCATGTAGTGAAAATGTTTCGGGAGGGGGGGGGGGGGGGGAACTAATGGGCAATTACGGTACATAGAATTTGACGATAATATTGAATGCTTTCAATTTTGAAGAATTTTAATTAATGCATGCCATTCAATTAGTACATGTAAGGAAATCATGGAACCTAAAATGTTATACGCACATTTTCAAGAATTTTACTATCAAAAACATCAATGAAAACCGAGTATAAAATGCATCCACTGATCTACATGTATATAAGTTACAATTGTATGTCCTATATGCAGAAGTGGGGGAATTAATTAAATTACAAGAACAATTGTTTTAAACATTCTTTCCTTTTTCTAAACCTTTTAGACTTGACTACTTACTGTCTGGTGATTTCCTTCCATATTCCCCTTTTCTTTTCTGATGTTATTTCGGGCGAAAATTTGGCGAATAAAATCTCTTTATTTTCGCGAATCGACGACGCGAGAACTTGTAGTTCATCGTCTGTCCAATTTGGTTTTCGTTTGCTTATCTTACTATCTAAATCTGACGCCATTATTGTCTTCAACACTGAATCAGACGACAGATGCAATGCTAGAAATAAATGTTTTCCTGCAATGCATTGCTGATATGTACACCGGCATAAGTTATACATGAAATATACGTGCATTAAAAATATACATGTAAATACATGTATGTACAAGTACATGTAAGCCTCCCTCATTTATGCTGTCGATTGATAATTACGACATAATTCAAGTCATAAATTATTTTGCACTTTAATTATTATTAATGCATCTTTTTTTTCAAATAGTTTATACATGCAATTATACATGTAGATACATGTACCTTGATATTTTATTTATTCATGCTTTAAAACCTCATTTCATATAAAAAGTACAATTTATAAATTACAATGACAATGATAATAATAATCATGATAAAATTTATATCGCGCCATATATCCTAGGCGCTTTACAAACAAAATATACTTGTATTATATAATGTAGGTAGATATACGCATTACAAATAAATATAGAAATAGAAAGTCAGTTGGATTGAATACATACTATTACCCGTATAAATGGCGTAATAAATGTTTTAAACTCTCTCTCTCTCTCTGCCCCCTCTCTCTTTCTTTCTCTCTCTCTCTCTCTCTCTCTCTCTCTCTCTGTTACCTTGCTCCCACGGAATTTTAACGGCGAACATTGTACATTTAATAAAGGCCTTTTTAAATAATGAATACTATAGTGCTCTTTTTTACGTAATAAAACTTTTCTTCTGATATGAGCATATGCAAAAATGCACCACTTATATAAAAATCAATTAGTTCATTGAAACGTGAATTATGAGTTTTTCTTCAGTAGAAAAAAAACGTCACAAATGTTTATCTTACCGCGGGTGGTTATTTTGCGGATGTAATAAAAAAGAGAATCTTAATTTATGCTAGTTATTAATTAGTCTCTGTTGAAGATGTGTTTCCTTAATTTCAATCCATATGCCACACGCATATACACGAAATATTTATCTATTACATTACATTTGTATGTATATGCCGCTAATTTCTCAGCAAGAAAAGATTTGTGATCCACCACAATGTTTTAAAATAATCTCAAACCCAAAAGCACATAGCAAATGCGCATGCTCAAAGTGTGGTCTAAGTCAGTGTAGTATATTTGGCTTACGTCCAGAATTGCACTCCTTTGTGAAACGCGATTTGGGCTGGACTAAAATTTGGCGTAAATTAGTTAGTCGGCCTAAGTTACGCCCTAAATTTACACCTTTTTGTGAAACGGGCCCCAGAGGTTGAAGTTAGTTCGTCTCTCTGGAATTCGGAGATTGATCAGATTTTCACACCAGCTAAATAAACAGAAATGGAGGGCAATTACATCTCATAGGTTGCTAACAAGCGCCGCCATTATACAGGAGAAGAGGGAAAACTTAGAAAAGAAACGAAAACTCAACGAGAAGGAATATCGGAAGTGGAAAAGGGATTGATTGATTGTATATTGTTTTACTTCCCGCTCGAGAATTTTTCACTCATGGAGAAGTTACCATTGCCGGTGAAGGGCTGCAAAATTGAGGCCTATGCTAAGCGCTTACGGCCTTTGAGCAGGGAGGGATCTTTAACGTGCCACACATGCTGTGACACGGGGCCTCGGCTTTTGCGGTCTCATTCGAAGGACCGCCCCATTTAATCGCCTCTTACGACAAGCAAGGGGTCCTGAAGATCTATTCTAACAACCCGGATTCCCAAGCGGCGGAAAATCAAGAAGTTTGTGACTAAATTTGTATCCGTAACGAGAAAAGAAAAGTCCGGAAAACCTTTTTGACCTACTTACTTTTAGCCCTAAAATAGCTCCCGGTACACTGAAATGCAAACTCAATCTTACGCGTCTTGAAGAAATAAATTGTGACCAAATTTCAAAACTGCATGCATTTGTTACGAAAAAGTCTGAAAGGCATTACTATGAACTGACATATAGACAGACAGATAGACCATTCCAGTTGAAATGCAGACTGAACTAGCATTCCTCCAAGGGGAAGCGTATGACTAAATTTCAGGACAATATCTTTATCCATAATGAAAAAAGTCCAAAACACTGATCTACTTTTATCCCTAAAGTAGATCACGAACGGACGAACTAATCCAGCTCAAATGCTAACGAGAGGAAGCTTATGATTAATTTCAAGGCAATATCTGTATCCGTAACGAAAAAAACCAAGAAAACTGTTTGACCACCATTAGGCTTATAGTGGGTCATAGTGCACAAATCCAACTGAAATGGAAACTCGCTCTTACGTTTCTTAAGGGAGCATTTGTAACAAAATGTCAAAGCTGTACATGCATCCGTTATGGAAAAATAGTCCAGAAAGCATGATCCCGGACAGCCAGACAGACGGACGGACGGTCAGAGAAACATATAGATAGGCGCGCGGACAGCGCCATAACATAATACGACGGTCAGAGAAACATATAGATAGGCGGCGGACAGCGCCATAACATAATACAACGGTCAGAGAAACATATAGATAGGCGGCGGACAGCGCCAGAGTATAATACGACGGTCAGAGAAACATATAGATAGGCGGCGGACAGCGCCATAACATAATACGACGGTCAGAGAAACATATAGATAGGCGCGCGGACAGCGCCATAACATAATACAACGGTCAGAGAAACATATAGATAGGCGGCGGACAGCGCCATAACATAATACAACGGTCAGAGAAACATATAGATAGGCGCGCGGACAGCGCCATAACATAATACAACGGTCAGAGAAACATATAGATAGGCGGCGGACAGCGCCATAACATAATACAACGGTCAGAGAAACATATAGATAGGCGGCGGACAGCGCCATAACATAATACAACGGTCAGAGAAACATATAGATAGGCGCGCGGACAGCGCCATAGCAATACGATGGTCAGAGAAACATACAGATAGGCGCGCGGACAGCGCCATAGCATAACATCTGACGACGGAAGTATAAAAATGTACAATGTTTTGGCGTTGCTTACAGACACAGACGGGTTCCAATTCCACGCGCAACTATTATATAGACCCACCAACCGTGATCCACACCTGATGACCAACTTCTGTGACAATCAACGACAACGAATTAGTGTGAAATATCATTCCAGTATATTCCAGTGTATTATCATAATAATTCAAAATATGCAAAGACAAAATGATGCAAAAATTATACGATTGTAATGTGTAACATTATCTGTGTTATTTTCCTGACAACGACTTCCAGTATATTCTAATGTATTATCATAATAATTCAAAATATGAAAAGACAAAATGATGCAAATATTATACGATTGTAATGTGTAACATTATCTTTGTTATTTTCCTGACAACGACTTCGGCAGTTATTTTTATTTTACATTACAATGATATTTCATTACATATTAAACATGATGAATAGACATTTTTCCTGATGATGGAACATTACACGGTTATTGCAGAGATCAAAGAGATGTCGCATCTATTATGCTTCAGCGTGTACCAATGACTCAATAATTCATCCGAGCAGTGATGCATATCATACGTCTACAAGAAATATAAATATATGGATTATGAACGGATTGAGACCGTATCAGTCTTCGACATGATTACATGTTGTATATTGCCTACAAAAACAGACCCAATTCATGGCTTGCCCACGATCCTACCTACTGTTTTTATACTTCATCTTTTTCTAATACAACAGCTAGTTGTATTCAGCGCACCCGCGCGTCACCATTCTTTCTGATGAAAATTTATCGCTCATAGTTAATTGTAAGTAGTGTGCTCGAAATCTCCCCGAAAGTCACACGTGGTGAAGTCACAGGCAACAGGCAGTGACTTAATTTGGTAACTGAAAAACCTTTATGAAATGCAGATTATAAATTGCTGACACTGTGGCTCTGGGTGGGCAAAGTTTTAACATATATGTAGACGACATTGTAAGTGCATTCTCATGCATTGTAAGTGCATGGCAGTTTATCTGAAATCTTATATGATACTATGCCCGGTTTCGATTCAATAACCCCGTGGGGATCCGGGTTAGAATAGATCCTCAGTACCCCTTGCTTGTCATAAAAGGTTACTTAATTGGGCGATCCTTCGGAGGAGACCGCAAAACCCGAGGCCCCGTGTGCACAGCAGATGTGGCACGACAAAGATCCCTCCCTGCTCAATGGTCATAAGCGCCGAGCATAGGTCTAAATTTTACAGCCCTTCACCGACAATGGTAACGTCTCGAGGTGAGTGAAAAATTCTTGAACGGGACGTTGAACAATATATAATCTATCAATCAATCCTGATTTTGCAGGTTGTTTTTTTTTTTATTATGGATACAGGTATTACCCTGAAATTTTTTCACACCCTCCTTTTCAGAGAAATATATAATCAGTTCACAATTCAACTTATTTGGTTCACCGTGACCTATTTGAGGGCTAAAAGTAGTTCAAATAGTTTTCTAGACTTTCGCATCATACATGTGGATACATACATTGTATAGACATTTCGCCACAACCTCCTTCTCAAAGATTGATTGATTGATTGTTTGATTGTTGTTTTTCCGCCACACTCAACAATTTTTCAGTTATCTGGTGGCGTCCACCTTTTTATTGATGGAGAAGAGAGCCCAGATACAATGTACCCGGGAAGAGACCACCGACCTTCCGAAAGTAAACTGGCAAACTTTCTCACATATATCGGCGCAAGCGAGATTCGAACCCGCTCCGACTAGAGGTGAGAGGCCTTGTAATTTTGAGCGCGATGCTCTAACCACTCGAACACGGAGCACCCCCCCCCCTTCTCAAAGAAATGTATGATCAGTTCACATGCCACAGGGATTGGTACAACATGACCTGCTTTAAGGTCAGAGTTCATAATATCTTTACTGGTTGAATTTTACTGTCATACGGCCGTATGTTTTATCGTGTGTGGTACTCTTGTATTATAGGCATGATATATTACATTTTCTTTGTTTTTGTTTTTGTTTTTTTGTTTTATTTATAGTCGCCTGAGCAATTTTTCAGCTATCCGGCGACTGTCACAATTACCGGTGACGGGGCTGCAAATTTAGACCTATGCTTAGCACCAATGGCTTTTAGCAGTGAGGGTTCTTTTACGTGCCACAGCTGCTGCGACACGGGACCTCCGTTTATAAGGTCCCATCCGAAAGACCCGTGACTCTCACTTCGTAATGCCGAGCTCTTGGCGAAGGAGCAATCACTACCTATTTTAACGTCTTAGGTTTGACGCGGCCGGCCCGAGCGGGGCTCGAACTCACGACCTTCCGTTCACGAGGCGAGAGCTCTACCACTGAGCCACCGTGATCGGTATTACATTTTCAATGGTGAAATACTATAATTCATCCATTGAATAAAACTGATATTTTCACAGTATGAAAATAACATATTAGTTTCAAAGTGTGAAAATAATAACTGATTGTGACGTCATATTGTGTATTATTACACATCCTATAAGATTTGAAATAAATATGTCTGAAGACACAAAATGTACTAATCAGAAAATTTAATGCTTTTTAGTTGGATATGGATTTTATTTCACTCGTAAAACCGGATTTTTAAATATTTTAACTCATGCTTCGCACTTGAGAAAAATATATTTAAAAAGAGTAAAATAGATGCCGTCAATATAAATACTCTTTCCGTCATATTTCAAGTCTGCACTCTGTATTTCCTACAAATATCGTTTTACTATTGCATCCAAACTTTCCAATTACAAACACTACTTTGATTTACCCTGAAGTCGATAGTCAAAGATGCTGGCGTTCCTCATGGACAATATGTACGTAGTGTGTAGGGACCACGTCTTCTAACAACATGTTTGAAAACCATGAGCACGAATTGTGCTCTTTAATCATCTAACCTGTTTTTATGTTCTTACATGGTAGAATTTATTCAAAGGCTTCTACATAGGAAGAAAGGCTGTCCTGCTGTGGCCTTCAACTCGTCATTTAGATATAACAACATTTTATCTATTAACAATATTCCTTTTCATTCATATGTTCATTTGAACTCGAAATAAACGACACTATATCGGCTTACTTAAATATTTTATTAAACACAGATGTCAACAGGAAACTGACACTCAGCTAAATGACAAACGGGATAATTTCAGCTTCCCCGTCGTCAATTTTCCAAATTTATTTATCTATATTCCATTATCACCTGCTTATATATTGTTTGTGTCTCTCAACTGATTCGATGAACAAAAGCATGTTCTGCGTATGGTCAGTTTTAAAATCAAGGCAGACTACTGATAAATAAGTTCATGTTTGAGGGGTTTCAACGGCCTCGTTCAAAGTCAGAATTTCGCAAATGCTATGGCCGTTACTCACAGACATCAACAGCCATTAGGTCGAGTGCTATTTGACGTGTTTCATATCAATTGTTGGGCCGTTTTTTACATAATGGTTTTAACTAAGAATTACTTTGTTTACCTGACCAAGATATGAGACTGCTGGCGGGTGTGACCGGTCAACAGGAAATGCTTACTCATCCCAAGAATCTGATTCCATCTATTGTGTGTCCAGGGATGCATGTACTTGTTTAAAGTTATAATTAGAGATAATTGTATTTTGATTGATTGGTGTTTTTCGCCACACACAACTTTTCAGTTACCTGGTAGCGTCCAGGGTTAATTTTGCATGTTGCCGAAATATGATTGCAAAGGATGGTAAATGAATTACTAAGATTGAAAATGAGTTTAAAATGCAGATTTACGAGAACTTTATGAAATATGTACCGACGGTGGGTATTTGAAAATAGTCAATATACATGTATTATATCAACCTTCAAGGATCATAATAGATCTGTACAAAAAAAAATGTTGACTTGTAATTTATCGAAATATGTTTTGTACAACTATTTCGCTGGTAGGTCTACATTTCAATCGGAAACTGATGATTACTTAAACATCAATTTAAATTTATCTAAATAAATTTATAGAAACATGTAGAAAGCATGCATGATGATTATTTCACGAGTGTTAAAACTTGTTGACTGAAAAACAGACGGGTTGTTGAAACGCTACTTTCAAAATTCATATTTGAATATCAGTATAATATGAAAATGTTTATTTTGTGGTATCATTATTTTGATATGCAGAATTGAGAACAGATGTTGATGAGCTCATTAACTCTAACGTTAAATTTTTCAGTGCTGATCTTGATGATTTTGGAGGGATGTCACTTACAGACTACCCCGGCCTCATCCGATGACTTGTGCGACTGTGACTGTGACTACATGGACAAGATAGAATATTTCAAAAACGCCTCCAATTCCTATGCTAACAAAAGTAAAGAGGAGCTGGTCGCGATGTTAGAAAAAGAGCTGAGTGAGGTGAAAAGTGCTTTAGAGGTTAAAAAAACAGAAATCCCCGCCATCAAGGCCCGAAAAATCAGCGCAACCGACAATAGACCCTCCGCGAAGAATGTCGGAATGATAGGAGTCGCTTTCATGGTGGTAGTGTTCGGAGGGATCGTAGTTCTGGATCTGTTGTCCCTCCCACAGTACATCAGATCTCTGTGGCAGAGATTCTGTTAGAACTGATATCGACATCCAACTCAATGATTACTAATATTTCCCGATAGAACTGGAATTGTAGATAATCTGGTACAGATGTCCAGTTGCTTTTTGACTTGTGTAATGTTGACCATATTTCAACTCAAACAGGAAACCTTCACTGATAGAAAATGAAAAAAAAAAACTATTAAAGGGGCGTTAGCTGCCAACGTCATATTTGCGACTGTTACCAAAATGAATAAAACAGCTTTACAGTACATAAAAATCACCACTGACATATTAAAATTTTTACGTCTCTCAATCATTTGTTTTAATTTTGACATTACAATTTCTTTTGTTTATAGAAACAACGACACAAACATTATTTCATGGAAGTAAATCACTCATTGCGGTGGAATTTTACATAATTGTCATAAGATTTGATTGGGGGGTCACCTTAAGTTCTTTCACTCAGATTAATTTTTCTTCATTGTTTTAACGCATTCCGGCATTTTAATGGCAGTTTTTACGTCCTAGTTAACAGCTAATGTCCCTTTAAATGAAGCTTTGTTTTCAATTTCAGAAGTACGTTAACAAACTCTGGAGATACTGCATGGTTTTCAGAGCTGTGTATTTTATCATACTTGTAATATGTATTTATCCCGTGTGGTGCTGTTTCAATGTTGTGATCTTGATTTCAGTCATTGTGACACTCTCTCTGTGTGTGTGTGTGTGTGTGTGTGTGTGTGTGTGTGTGTGTGTGTGTGTGTTATAATCAGTGTCCCTTATTTACCACTCGCATTAAAGCTATCATTAAATAAAACATGCTTGATGTCTTCTATCAGATGTATTAACCGCGGTTTCCAGCTCTCTGAAACATTTCAACATTATATTATACGTAAGGTATTCTAAAACAATAACTCTTTCTTTATTTTCATTACTTGCATTAATTTGCTTATACATGGAAAGATGTAAACAGAAACAGAGGAAATCCAGGTACAAACGAAACTGTTTGCATATCGTTTGTCGTTTGTCATATATATATATAAACAGTCACATATTAATTCAATTGATATAATTCATTGTTATTGTATTGTAGAACATAAGTCTAACCACCACTGTCTTGAACTAAAGAAACTTTCCAAAAAAAATATCGTGTCACCTTCGGATGTCAAAATTAGTTTACTGGCGCGAAATATTTGATCACGTGAATGAGCTGAAGAAGCTCGAACCCGAAGATTCTTTCATTTTTAAGATGTCTGGTAACGAATGTGTCGGTAACGGTCGTTGCATTGGTCTACTTTCTCACGCTTAGTAAGCCCACAATAATACATGATCAAATTATTTTCAGTGTAAGGATTGCACTTCATGGACAGTAAGATAGTACCATATGTTTAACCTTGATATCACTCCTATATAATCTATTTAATGTTGATTGATTGATTATATATTGTTTAACGTCCCGCTTGAAAATTCTTCATTCATGTGGAGACGTCACCATTGCCGGTGAAGGGCTGCAAAGTTTAGGCCTGTGCTCGGCGCATATGGCCTTTGAGCAGGGAGCGACCGGTCTTGAGCGGAGGGATCTTTATCGTACCACACCTGCTGTGACACGGGACCTCGATTTTTGCGGTCTCATCCGAAGGACCGCCCCATTTAGTCGCCTCATACGACAAGTAAGGGGTACTGAGGACTAAGGCTGTCACGTTTACAAAATTTTGTAAACGTTTAAACGAAGCATTGTAAACGAAACGTTACCGTTTAAACGAAGTGTTGTATAATTTAATAAAATACGCACAGAATTTTAAGACCCATTAATGACCATTATGTTTGTGTTTCAGTTTTCATCGTTCTATGGACGATGCAGAGATTGTCACCGGACGTTCCGGAGTATAAATATAAGACAGAATAAAATACACGAACATAAATATCCGGATAGCACTTAAATTGAATTCAATTTTATTCACACTGTACAACATTTGCACAATACAGATCACAAATTCACAATAAACTTCATTTTTCAAATTTTCATTTCAGTGATTTCACATTAGATTGTCCAGAGAAGGCAGAGCTGGTGCCGCGGCTTCTTCCGTCGGTTCGGTTTTAACATGGACTTCACGTGCAGCCGGTGCAGCGCAATTCACTTTATGTTTTAATCTTTTGTTCAAAAAGATCAGTTTGTCCACGTTCTCAGCGTCAAGGGAGGAGCGCAGTTTTGTAACAGTTCCACCCGCTGTGGAAAAGACGCGCTCAGAGGCAACGGACGTTGCCGGTGTGCATAGCAAATTTTTCACCGTTCCTATAGACTATAGTCAAACTTTTATAAATTCATTACTTCCCCTCGCAATTTGTTTAATAAGTTTATTTACTTGAAATAATTATTAAAATAATTTAGATTGTAATTTGAACCCTGCAAGATTTGTGCCACATATATAAGACATCGTTTAAACGTTTAGGGATTTTGTAAACGTTTACAGCCCAAACACGAAACGTTACCTGTTACACGTGTACACGTGACAGCCTTACTGAGGACCTATGCTAACCCGGGATCCCCATTCGTTGGCCTTGGTAGTCATAGTGTAACATTATGTTGAATTGTAGCATTCTTAAAAATTGAAATTTCACATCAAACATGTCCCAAAAAGAATGAGGGTGGAGACTCCAGGCAATACTGTTTAGGGTAGTCGTATGACATCTGAAGTGAAATCGCCCTGCAAATCAAGGGAGCGTTTTGTCTTGAGTAAATAAATTACAATGATATATGATAAGATTAATTTTATATAAATGCAGTTTTGAACTACACGATGAGGTAAGGTATATTAATTATAGATGTCTCTGACATATGGTACGATTACATCTAGTCTTCAATATTTTACATGTTTCTTCCTTGTAAAAGACCTTTCGATTGGTACTGAAATGATTGTGCTGCCACCTGGCGGCATAAGTTACATTCATGGGGAATAACCAGCGGTGAAATAGTAAGAGATAACTATAATAAGACCGAAAATGTCTTGTTCATGACTATTCTAACAGATCGGCGGAATTCCTCCTTTTTCAAGGTGTACGGGTGCACACGTTCGTTGGTACAGCAAATTTGAGGACTTTGTCTGTCAGGTTATTATATGGTCAATATATATATGATGTGCAACATTAACAAAATGTTATAAAAAAAAAAAACACTTAATGATTAGAGATTTTACAGATGGTCAATAATCTTTGTTAGTCTGTTTTTTTGTATAGGAGCATATACTTTTAAATCATAATTATTTGAGCAAATTTAATTTATGTGCTATTCATTCGAGGTGAAAAGTAAGAATAAAAAAAGATAAATGGATTATTCATATTTACTTACAAATACTCCAATTGACAGTCTTTCAAAAGAAGGATACCAGCTTAATTCAAGTAAATATTTCATTGATTATTTATTTAAAGGGCGCTTTCCCTTGTTGTTTATGAATACCTTATTCAGCCTTCATGTGCTTTACCCTTTTATTAGGTCTACACCGGTCGCGGTAGCTCAGTGGTTAGAGCGTTCGCTTCGTAACCGGGAGGTCGTGAGTCTGAGCCCCGCTCGTGCCATGGCCGCGTCAAACCTAAGACTAAAAATATGTAGTGATGGCTCCTTCGCCAAACGCTCGGCATTTAAAAACGAGAATCACGGGTCTTTCGGAATGACCTTTAAAACAGAGGTCCCGTGTCACGGTAGGCGTTGGCACGTTAAAGAAACCTCACTGCTACGGCCCTGAACGTTAAGTATAGGTCGAAATTTATGGTACTTCACCTACAGCTGGTGACGTCTCAATGTGAGTGAAAAATTCTCGACGGGACGTAAAACAAACAAACAAACAATCAATCAATTTTCCTCCCCTACAATTCTAGTTATTGGGACGGAGACTGTTACACTACTACTAAACAACTATTAAGAAGAAATCTTGTATTTGTAGTGTTTACTAAATAATAATTATATCATAAGACAAGTAATTAAGTATTCGTGAATTAAAATTTAATTCCCTGCATTGAAACCATGTATAGATGTTCCTAGTATGTCAACGTGAAACAGGACTCTTATACCAGATATTTCGTTGCTGCACTGACTCTGAGGACGTATTGAAAACAGGATTGATAGATAATAGAAAATTCTGCGGAAACACAGGAATCCTATTTCATTTGATATGGTCTGAATCTCGGGTATCCTATAACCGTAAATCCAATATCCTGAATGAAGTGATTTTCCGATAGAACTTGACTACGCGCATTTTGTCTGCTTGATGTTGAGTAAGAAGAAGACGTTCAGAAAACGTCACGTGACATTGAATGAGACAGACGTGTTCTTTGTCGCTCCGTGACACTTCTTACGAAGAAAACAAACTTTGTTAATTTTCTTCGTTTATATATACTGTCCTAAAAGTGTTCTTACAGTGTTGTGTACATAGGCGTATTTTTTCCTTTTGATTGATTGATTATTTATTGCTTTCCGCCACACTCAACAATTGTTTTCAGTTATCTGGTGGCGTCCAGTTTTTGTTGGTGGAGGAGAGAACCCAGATACAATGTACCTGGGAAAAGACCACCGACCTTCCGCAAGTAAACTGGCAAACTTGCTCACATAACGCCGCGGCCGAAATTCGAACACGCGCCGCGGCGTTATGTGAGCAAGTTTGCCAGTTTACTTGCGGAAGGTCGGTGGTTTTTCCCAGGTACATTGTATCTGGGTTCTCTCCTTTTGGATTGGACTTGTTTGTGGATTTTGTGTGGCGAATATTTCTCGTGAGTACCACTCTATTGCTGTACGATCGTGTTTATATGTGACTTAACTTTTTTATGAATAGCTTACCATTTCCATGTGATCTTTATACTCTGTTCTACCTAAATTAACACCGTGGGGATCCGGGTAGTTAGAATAGATCCTCAGTACCCCTTGCTTGAGCAGGGATGGATCTTAAACGTGCCACACCTGCTGTGACACGGGACCTCGGTTTTTGCGGTCTCATCCGAAGGACTGCCCCATTTAGTCGCCTCTTACGACAAACAAGGGGTACTGAGGATCTATTCTATCAACCCGGACCCCATGGGGCCACAGTGTACGACAAAAATCCGTACTCCGCTGGTCTTAATAGTCCGAAAAAATCCGTACTCCGCTGGTCTTAATAGTCTTCGGACAACGTCATCAAAATTACTGTCAAAGGTGTTCCTCTGTCGGTTGATGACGGAGAAGTTGTTAAAATGCTCAAAAGCTTTGGCACATCGTTCACTAGTGAGCTTAAATTAGAAAAAAAAATCGTCATCCTGTGACCAAAAGAATGACAAACACTCTTAATGGCAATCGTTTTATATACGCCCAAGCTCTTCCAGACGATAAATTTCTCCTCGCACAAGCACTTGTGCCGGACTAAAATGCTTCATTTACCACTACGGTCAACCCTCAACGAAACGGTATATTCGATGCTCCAAATGCTGGGAATCTTCCCACCTTAAAAAGGAGTGTCCGAATGAGCCTAGATGCAAAGTTTGTAAGGGCGAAGATCATCAACCAGGAGACGCGGAATGTCCTCATTATAGTGAGTCAGCATCGAATGTCATCCCATTTGCCGGACATAGCAACTGCCTATCCAACGTTTTTCCATGCGAATTAAAGTATTCGGGATTAGCCACCGCTCAGCTGAGCATGCGTAAAAGCAATCCGCACTGGAGATGTTCCTCAAACTTCTGCCATTCAAACGGCAACGACGGCCCTGGACGCTAAGAAGCTTGGAAATATGATTCTACCCTCTCCATCCTTCACTTCCAACCAAGTTGCCCTGATGACTGAAATCATCGAGGCTAAGTCCAACCAAGTTCCTCAGTTTCAAGACGCCCTACTTAAGTAAAAAAAATCGTCGGTTTTTGTGGAGATCACATACGACGACTTTTGGGCTTCCGGTTTGGATAAAGATGCGACAATCAATACCTCTCGTAGTGATTGGCCTGGCAACAGCAAACTCGGGGGGGGGGGGGGGGGTAATTGTTTCTGATGTAGCTGGTGGCATTCACTGTCCATCCCGATCAAATTCTACGCCAAATCTGGGGAATCCCAAATCATCTGTTCAGCCCGGTATAACACAGATGATCGAGGACATGAGAACCCAGCGGAAACCGGCAAAAAGGGCACCTACGGAGACTCAAAAGAATGGCTCCGAGAACTACAATGATGACGGACAATATCGTTACCAAAATCGGAAATACCCTTTCGATGACAGATATGCTCGCCGTGAATGAACTTGTATTTGGATGCCCCAAGGTACTAGCGACATTTAAAAGATCATATTTTAGTCTTAGATAAATGAACACAGTAAATATAAAATGCATCTCTCTTAGCTGTAGGGGGTTAAATAGCTAAGATAAGCTTTTAGTGCTTTATGAATGGCTTAGGGATACTAAATGTAATATTATTTTTTGCAAGAAACCCATTTTACTTTTGAAAAAGAATCTATATATAACTCAAGATGGCATGGTTCATTTATTCATGCTTTCTCCACATCAAAACACAGCAGAGGTGTTTCTATATTAATAACACGAGAATGTTCGTGTAAGATAATAAATCAACATAACTGCAGAAGTTTGGTAATAAACGTTGAATACGAAAATAGAGTTATCTCTCTTTGTAATATATGCATCAAACGATGAAAAAAAAATGAAGGTTGATTTCTATAAAAAAAAAAAGTGTCAAAATTGATATCAATGTATTGTAAAAGCTATGAAAACATAATCTTAGCAGGAGATTTTAATTGTAACCTTAATTATGAAAATGCCAAAAGTACAAAAACACTGAATGAATTGCGTTTAAAATTTGATTTTATGGATTTATGGACAAAATTAAAGCCAAACAGTACTGAATTTACTTGGTGTGATGGAAATAACATTGATAAAAGTAGAATAGATTAGGTATTTATAACTGAAACTTTTGTTACAAGCCTGAAAACATGTATATAAGAAAACCACCTTCCGTGAATAACGTTAGGTCTAGTGATCATATGGCAATTTTATTTAAATGTATTGTATCAGCCAACAATAGAGGAACTGGTTACTGGAAACTGAATACAGCAGTCTTACACGAAAAGGATTATTGTGATTTAATCAATAGTTTCCTATTAAATTTATCTGATAATATTAATGCTGAAGAAAATCCAAAAGCCAAATGGAACCTTATAAAATCAGAAGTAAAATACCTCAGTATACTATAGTGCAGAAATAGGAGGAAGAACTACAAAACAAAAATATCTGATTTAGAGAAAGAATTAGAAGAAATAGAAAATAAAAATCACTTAGATATTTTAGATATTACATGCTACATAAAACAGACTTAGAAAGACAACTTGATGAACTATATAAAAATGAGGCCAAAGGTGCTCAAATAAGATCGAAAGCTAAATGGGTAAAAGAACGGGGGAAAATACCTCGTATTTCCTTCGACTCGAAAATAAACATCAAACTCATAATGTCATAAACAAAGTTAAAAATGGTGATAAGGTTTGCTATAAAACAGATGATATTCTAAATCAAATCTGCTTATATTATGAAAACCTTTATTCTTCAAACACATTTCATTAAATGAAATTCATAACTATCTAGACCAAACAGATATTCATAATACTCTATCTGAAAAAAAAGAAAAGAAAAGAATTACGTGATCAATTTCCAAGCATTCATGAATGTGCCACAGCAGTACTTAAAGTGAAAAATAATAAATCACCTGATTTAGATAGTCTTCCTGTAGAATTTTACAAGACGTTCTGGAAAAAGTCAAAAATTCCTTTTTACAATGCCTTGGTTAAATATTGTGAAGATAAAGAACTAACATTCTCTCAAAAATACTCAGTGTTTTCATTAATACATAAAAAAGGAGAAATAGAAAAGCTAGACAATTATCGTCCAATAAGCCTTACCAACTGTGATTACAAAATAATTGCTTATGTTTTCGCCAAAAGATTACAATAAACATTAGATGATATTATTAACAAGGACCAAAGAGGGTATATAAAGGGGCGCTACAGTGGAGTAAATGCCAGATTAATAATGGATATATATGAATATTGTGAAAATAATAATGAAAATGGAATATTATTATTTCCTGATTTTGAGAAAGCCTTTGACTCAGTCGAATGGAATTTTTTATTTACCACATTGAAAAAAAATAATTTTGGATTACCCTTTGTAACATGGACAAAAATTTTATATACAGATCCTTATTTCCATGTAAAAAAAATAATGGGTGGCTTTCTAGAAAGTGCTCTATGACAAGGGGAATTAGACAGGGCTGTCCTATGTCTGCACTGCTATTTCTATTTGTAATGGAAATTTTGAGCATTAAGATAAATAGTGCAGCATGCGTAAAAGGCTTTAAACTAGAAAATATGGGAAAAGAAATTAAGTTATTATACACAACTAGTGTACTTAGCTATCCGTATTAGTCTTTTATTAAGAATATAAAAAAAATATATTTTCTTTTTTGTGGGGAAAAAAGGGAACGCATTAAGCGCCAAACATTAATTAGAACCATAAATGAAGGAGGAATAGGAATTACTGATTTTGAGAATAAAATGAAAGCCATTAAGGCAGCATGGGTCATAAGAATATTGAAAGACAAAGGTAATTTAGGTTCACATTTGAACGCTTGCCTTAATACTTACAATCTGGATTATTCATATTTAATAAACTCAAATATAAAAAAGGCTAGTGACCTTAATATTAAGCACCTTTCACTCTTTCATAAGGAAGTAATATGTGCATTCAATGAATGTAAAAGTAATATAACTGTAGTACCAGCTGCTTTTCTTCAGCAAACTATATGGTTTAACAAAAATATAGGTTATAAAGCAAAACCACTATTCATTTCTGCCTGGTGTAAAAGTGAATACAAATTTGTAAACGATCTATTAAATGAAAATGGTTTCAAATCTATTAAAGAAATTAAAAGACATTTAGTGTCTGGAAAAACTACCTGTGTGAGTACATATTGTTGAAAAGTATTTTTTAAAAATGTGATGCCTTAAGGGCAGTTAATTCTCATGAAATTGATTTCTCCCAAACAAATATAGTTGAAAATACTAACACAAAATTTTACTTTCAGGGGAAATTACAAGAGATATATCTGACAAAAAAGTTTTTCTATCATATCTTAATATTAAACAAATCACAAAAACCATTGATGGAACAATATTTGTCAAGAAAATTTGAAATCCCATCTTGTAATATATGGAAGAAAATCTATCAAGCAAAAGTAAACAATATATATATGATACATTCATTTCAGAATTTAATTTTGAATTACTCCATAACTTACTTTCATGTAATGTTTATGTTAGCAAGTGGAAAGATGTCAATAAAAATTGCCCTTGTTGCCAAACGGAGGAAAATATAGAACACCTTTTATTTGAATGTATTCTGTCACAACAAATATGGAGCAAAATTTCCGAAATTATAGATTTTGATATAACATGGAAAATCATCTTAATTGGATTTTATTCTACATGCAACAATACAACATATATTTGGAATAATATCCTTTCCTTCATTGCATGTAAAATTTACAAATACAAAATGAAATCTAGAATTCTTCACGAAGAGATGAGTCTTGATAATATGCGCTATTTTTTTTTAAAACTGCTTTAGTGCAGCAATTTCTAATAGTAAAAGTGTTAAAGTATATCATTAGATTCAAAGGTTGTGATCATTTAAATGAGATATATCTTTAAATCTATAGTTTTGAATTACCCGTCGATCTGTTATTGAACAACTTTATCGTAAATAAAATGTGTTCCTATTTTTTTTTAATTTTGTATCAGTAATAATGATTATCATTATACAGCTTATTAATTTATGAATTACACGTTTATGGATATATAAAACAAAATCCTTTTATGTTAAGCTGAAGCCACTATCTAGAAGGTCCAGTCCTCTGATAGAACTCCCTAATGAGTCAAAATGGATTTTTATGATATGATGTGGACCCATTATGGCAGCATGGCATAGGTATATATGCACTACAATAATGATATTGCATTTAATTACATATGTAGTATTATCGATGTATATATTTTATAGACCTGAAGGTATGTGTGATATACTAGACCTTCATGTAATATTCTAATGAACACGATAAGTTACCTTGTTTATGACATAACTACATGTTGAGTATTTCATTTTCACTGTTACTATTGTTTTTGTGTTATGACTACATGTCATTGTATAAATGATATTGTCAATAAAATGAATTAAACCCTCAGAAAAGGAGGTTTAGAGATCAAGGAGCAGTGACCATGTAATTCACAGTTTTACTTTCCCATAACCCAAAAATGTACCACATTTGATAAATGACAATGTAATGAAGAAAAAAACCCGATAATGCTCAAATTTTAACGCACGATTTGCAACCGACGACAGACATATAAAAATCGCAATCTGTGATCTAAAATTGAATAACTATCAGGTGTACTACATTAATATATTGAATTATTGAAAACTCAGGCAAAGATCGATATGAATGTATTGAATACCAAATGTGTAATGTGATACGTAGCGTCAGCGCTTCATGAAAAGCGCATGACGCATCGCAGTTCATAACCTTATGAATTTTCAAAAATGAAATTTTCTTACATTTATATTTTGTTTTCATTTCAATCGGATTTCCCATAGACGTAATACATTAATCAAGAAGTTGTGTATTCATACGCGCATTGTTTGCAACTGCAACGCGTTGATGAGGAAATGGATATCAAATAGAAATAAAAAACATTAGAAATGTAAATATTATTATATGTGTAGTACGTTCTTTTGTTCCTATGTTCTATGACTGTTTTGCTCTATTCTATTCCAATACCGTGTATTTAATTTTATCTCACATGAACCTGTCTGATCAAATGTAGTGCGGCATCCCTTTGTACACTTTTAATATACTATTTAAAAAGTAGGGAATGCTGTATTTTGTCATCTAAATGTTCACATATACAAGGGGGTACGATACCATGTTGTATAGTTCCTTAACGAGGAAGCATTTCCAAAGAAATTCATCACCCAAACACATCTATCACACTCTACCCCCTGGGGATCCGGGATGTTAGAATAGATCCTCGTACCCCTTGCTTGTCGTAAGAGGCGACTAAATGGGGCGGAACTTCGGATGAGACCGCAAAAACCGAGGCCCCGTGTCACAGCAGGTGTGACACGTTAACGATCCCTCCCTGCTCGAAGGTCATAGGCGCCGAACATAGCTCTACATTTGCAGCCCTTCACCTGCAATGGTGACGTCTCCATATGAGTGAAAGATTCTCGAGCGGGACGTTAAACAATATTAATCAATCAATCAATCAACCACGTAATGTTCTCAGATGAATTGAGGTTCACTGTGGAGTTCCTGAACAGACGAAGGAGGAATTGGCGTCGGCGTAACGAAGGTTTCCATGACGTTAACGTCAGTAGACATTATGTATGAGGGTGAATCAGTAATGGTGTGGATAGGCATCGCTGTTGCCGGCAGAACAGACTTGCATGTTGTTACTGGACCTGTCACAGGGTAGTACTACCGGGACAACATCTTGGCACCCCATGCTGTGCCGTTTGCACGTCGTTTTGGCCGCCGTTTCATTTTACAAGATGACAATGCCAGATGTCCGGGACGTCTAGTTAGGAGTATGCCACGCCGAATCCGAGCTTATGTGATCACCGAGGGGGTTTTACCCGCAACTGACTCTGTTTCACAATGGTGGTATATTTGCTATGTGACCCTGTGTTGGTGTCGACCCTTATTCTGGAGAATCTGTCCTTTTCTGACTGTACACAGGGTTTCGAATAAATTGACAAATGTTTCCTTAATGTGTTTCTGTCATTTGCGTCCTTCCTCACCTCATGATCTGCATTTCATTGTCCTCGTAAATCTAATATCCCCCTACTTTTTTTGAATAGTATATTTTCTTAATTTTTTTCTCCATATCTAATAGACTATTTTCAACTTCCAACAAAGTATCTTCGGGTGAAGATGGTTCACTTTTGATAAGTCGAGGACCATATTCTACATAATATATGTACAGCAAGGCCATGTAAATCATATTGATATTAGTGTATCCCCATTTGGTGTGGATTCAAGTTCGGTTAACTCTGAACCCCTCGGGCTAGGCTGGGTGATAATATGTGGTCAAACTTGGTCATGGGATTAAGAAGAAGAACATCATACCTTGTCAGAATGGATAAAAAGTCTAAGAGGAATGTTAAAATCCCGTATCAGACATGTCAAAACAAATGCGTACTATCTATCCTTCTGTGTTTAGTAAATCAGAAGTGATAAAAGCGTTAGATAAGTTACATGAGGAATATGTTTTCGTTCCAGTTGATAAAGCAGGCAACAACATTGTATTTGTTTGTAAGGATCATTATTACAACTGCATTCTAAACGAACTTGGTATTAATTCTACATTTATTAATCGCACGTATACTCCCACTGCCCTTTCAAAAGATGAAATTCTTGCAAATCATGCTTCAGTTTACATTTAATATCCCAGTCAATGAAGCGGATGAATATGAGTTATCGTACGTATACTGGATCCCCAAATTTCACAAAAGCCCTTACAAACAAAGATATATTGCTGGATCCAGTAAATGTTCTAACAAGCCCCTATCTTTGCATCTTATGGAAATATTCACTGCTGTGAAGGAGAAACTTCAAACGTACTGTGTCACTACATATGCCAGAAGTGGTGTAAATCAAATGTGGATTCTTAAAAATTCGAAAGACCTTTTAGTGAATTTGAAATCACAAAACTTTCTTTTCAAATTAACAACATTAAAACGTATGATTTTACAACACTTTACACGACAATACCCAATGATAAGTTAAAGGTTAGACTTTTTGACATCATAGACAGTTGCTTCGTCAACAAAAATGGTAAAAGGAAATATTCATATTTAGCGATTGGTCATCCCAAAAATTATTTTGTTAAACACCACTCTGACTCCATGCACAAGTACTCTGAAGCTGATATTAAAAAGATGCTAGAGTTCCTCATTAACAATATTTTCATAGTCTTTGGCGATCAGGTCTCCCAAATAGTCTGTTGGAATTTCCATGGGCACGAATTGTGCTCCTTTGTTAGCTGACCTACTTTTATATTCTTATGAAGCAGAATTCATTCAAACGCTTCTACATAACAAGAAAACATATCGTGCTGTGGCCTTCAATTCGACATTTAGATATATCGACGACGTTTTGTCTATTAACAATGATTATTTTCATTCATATGTCGATTCGATATATCCCAGTGAACTTGATATAAAAGACACTACAGAGCCTTCCACTTCTGCTTCTTACTTGGATATGTTACTGAAAATAGATGCGGGCGGCAAATTTACAATTCAACTTTATGACAAACGGGATGGTTTCAATTTCTCCCTCGTCAACTTCTCTTATACGCCGTCCTTGACATACTGATTCTGACTACGGATTGCTCCGTTTACCTGATCGGAATATAGGGCTCACGGCGGGTGTGACCGGTCGACAGGGATGCTTAGTCCTCCTAGACACCTGATCCCACCTCTGGTATATACCAGGGGTCCGTGTTTGAACATCTATCTGATAGGTATTTTCTATAGGAATTACGAAATTGAATACTGTTAGTTATCTTGACCTTTTTATTAAAACTGGTAAACAATCTTAATAATCTCCTGAGAAACAGCAGGACCAAGGTGACTCAGGTGAGCATTGTAACCCAAGAATCTCTTGTTCTATTAAACTCTGTAACAATTATTTTTGTCCTAATGCTATATTCTTATTTCAAAATAACTTGTTCAGAAACGTAAATTCCGTCTACTTGTAAAGTCAGAGAACTTTCCTCTCCTTATATCTGTATTGATTCAATTTAAAAAAGCTTTGCCTAGAGGGTTTTACGTCCCGCTCGAAAATTTTTCATTCATATTTATAGAGGCGTCACAATTGGTATGAAACATGCCAGACAGCATATTGCAGCATATTACACAATGACATGCTGTGTGGATATCGAATGGTGAAGTTAACAATGTCTTAATCGTAATCATAAATCCCAAAGACATATACAAGGTCGCGTGTAGGGCAACACGGACCTCCGACAAAGCGAAGATAGGATCAGGTGCCATGGAGGAGTAAGCATCCTCTACTGACCGGTCACACCCGCCGTGAGCCCTTATTCGAAATTAGGTATACGGGATTACCCGTAGTCAAAGTTAGTATGTAAAATGACAGTCTAACAAAGGGTATGAAACAAATCATTCAACATATGTCTCAGACACACTTTGTAATCGCACAAAAAGTCATCATAGCGACCGTAAAATTTGCGAATTGATGACTTCAAACAAGATTCGTTATAACCCTGCAACATCAAATGTTTTGTCAGTAGTTGAGCTAGCTTTAAAAACATTCTCATACGTATGGTATGCTCTCGTGTATCGAATCAACTGGGAGATATATACACCATAAGCAGGCGAAAGTGGTATATTAATACATAGATATCGAAAGATGATGATTGCAAAGTTGAAGTCATCACGCTTGTCATATAATGTAGTTGTCAGTCTGCCATTAGAGTCAATATTAAGTAAAAAAAAATCCAAATATGAAACAGACACGTCAGATTCTGTAGTGTTCTTTATTTCTAGTTCATCGGGATTATCAAATGGACCAAATTATGAAAATTATGATTGTTAATTGACAAGACGTCATCGATATATCTATATGTGTGGTTGAAGGACACGACAGTTTTTTTGTTTTTATCCTGTAATAGTTTCTGAACAAATTCCGCTTCATATGAATATAAAAATAAGTCTGCCAATAAGGGAGCACAATTAGTGCCCATGGGAATGCCAATGGATTGTTGGAAGACTTGGTTTTCAAAAACTACGTAAATCTTATTTACAAGAAAGCCAAACATACTCTTAATGTCTGCTTCAGAGTACTTGTGCGGACTATCCGAGTGGTGTCTAACAAAATATGTACCTTGTTTTCCAATCACTAGAGATTTGGATTTTCGAGTGCCATTTTTGTTCAAAAAGCAATTATCTATTATCTGAAAAGATCTAGATTTTAATTTATCGTGAGGAGAAATCATACGTTGATGCTGTCAATTTTAGAAAAATTCTGAGACTTTAGATTTTCCGAAAGTGAGAATCCACATCTGATTGACACCACTTCTGGAATATGTATCTCTGAATTGACTCTTTAGTAGCTGTTAGCAGTTTAGTTACAAATAAAGATAAAGGCTTGGTAGAACACTTACTGGAACCAGCAATGTATCTTTGTGTAATTTCGGAAATCCAAGAAAGGTATGGTAATTCAAACTGATCCTGATTCTTAGGAATGTCGGAAGTATTTAAAACTGAAAGATGATTATGAAGAATTTCATCCTTTGTAAGATTGCTTCGAGTATAAGTAGGATTCCCAGATGTTGAAGTAAATCCCAGTTCATTCAAAAGACATTTGTAATAGTAACTTTTACAAACAAAGACAATGTTGTTACTTAAATATATTATTTGATGATTTTTTACAAATACTGTCTGTGTGCACATTTAAAAATAAAATAAAAATTAAATAATAATAATAAAAAAATAAAAGCAAACGGGGAAAAGACCACGGTGTGTCTACGGAGCCCAATCTAATATATAGTGAAATACATAATGTTGTAAATATTTTCAATTCATTCTCGAATATCCCAGAAAGTATTCCGAATTTGTGGACGAAATTTCGTGAAAATCTGCAGAAGTAGCAAGATAAAAAATGTAGTAAATGCCTGTGATTATTTCTTAAATTGCAGAAATTTGGTACCCTGTAATAAAACTTATACTCTTCTCTCTACTATACAGGTTCGGAAGGCTTGTAGATCTAATAAACGAGTACAATCCTTACTTTGGGGGAGTCGCTAAATAACGATCGTCAGAGTCGCTTTTAACGCTGGCCAGGGGGAGTCGAGTTTCATTGCTTCTAAATCGACAGCAAGGCAGGCCATGACTTTTTGTAACCAATATTTGCAGAAATATTTCATCGCACGGAGCAGCATTATAACAAAGGCACCTCCACAGCGACAATTTTCCTGGATTAATCATTCATAAATATCACTACAACGATGACAAAGGCATTGCATTAAAGAATATTTAAGCAGTTAGACCAGATTGTGTTGCTGCTGTAAGGGATTTTAAACAATATTCGTTGGAGGATTTCTGTGCAAAAGCATGGGAAGGGCGGGGGGTTGTCGAATTTTATTAACATTTAAGAAAGTGAGTCACAAAATACCTCAGGTTTTGAGATAAAATGAAAAATTAAATAAAGGTAGATCCATATATTTAAAGTAAATACACTCGATTAACGTTTTTAGGCCATTATGCTTGCATTGTTTTGTTTTTTGTTTTTGTTTTGGTTTTTTTTGTTTTGTTTTTTTTTTTGAGGGGGGAGGGTTGCTGTTATTGTTTTTGTGGTGTTTTTGTTTTGTTATTGTTGATTTAGCAAGACAGTAATGATTTGAATGTGCAATTTGATCCATTTATTAAAGTAAATATACTTGATGTAACGTTTTAAGGCCGTAATGCTCGCATTTTGTTTTGTTTGTTTGTTTGGGATCTTTTGTTGTTGGTATTGTTTTGTGGTTTCTTTTTTGTTTGGTT
Organism: Ostrea denselamellosa; assembly: GCA_024699665.1. Lineage (NCBI taxonomy): Eukaryota > Metazoa > Mollusca > Bivalvia > Ostreida > Ostreidae > Ostrea > Ostrea denselamellosa. The sequence continues at coordinate 3,557,727 of JAMZEH010000012.1, forward strand.
TGTGTTGTTGTTGTTGTTGCTTTAGCAAGACAGTTGTACAACCAATACAATGATTTGAATGTGCAATTTATCGGAGATGGTATAAATTAAATGGCCTTCAGAGAAATCTTGAGACACATCGTGACGGAGATTTACTCTTCATTCTTTTAATAAGTCGTAATTACGGGAATTCGTGTTTTTTATTTTGTATGTACAACGTATCGCATTAATATGTGGTTTTCTGAGTTATTGTTTGTAAATAAACTATCAACAATTGATCAGAACATGTGAATTTTTGACGTTTGGTCTTATCTACATGTATAAAACTAACTAGCTCAATAATTTATTGATGATGATAATCTGTAACGATCCTGGTCCTATGACATCTGGCACTGTCATTTTAAAAAATAAAACGGCGGTCACAACGACGTGCAAACAGCACAACATGGAGTGCCAAGATGTTGTCCCGGTAGTACTGCCCTGTGACAGGTCCAACAACAACATACAAGCCTGTTCTGCAGCCAACAGTGATTACAGATCCACCCCATTCCGATCATATCTAATGACGTTAACGTAATGGAAACGTTCGTTACGTCGGCGCCAAACCTTCCTACATCTATCCAGGAAGTCCACAGTGAACCTCGATTCATCTGAGAATATCAACGTGGTTCCATCAGCGATTATCCCGGCGTTGATAGTGACAACACCATTGGAGTCGAGGCCTAATGTGGCGATCCCTCAAACAGGGAATGACACGAGGACGTCGGGCGTGCAAGTAAAATCTGCAGTCGATTCCTGATGGTCTGACCACTCACTACCAAGCCAGTATCCCTTTGAAGATGAGACCTTATCTAATTTGCTGTTACCAGACGATTTTGTATGGATGAATCTGTCCTGAGCCTGAGTTGTTGCCCTTGGTCGACGGGATCGTGGTCTATCCTGAACAGACCCTGTAGCACGATGTCTGGACCATAATCTGCTGATAACAGACTGGGAAACATACATCGCCCTTGCCACATCGACCTTGTAGCATGCCAAGGGCACGTAACCTATCATCCTGTGTTAGACGGTGTATAGTCTGTTTGATTAACGACTTCAACAACTGATAATCTGATGCTTTCTCTTCAAAATTTTCCTTTAGAGTGACTCTAACCTTCCAATTCAGAGGCCTGTAAATATGTGTCACAACACCCTTGATCAGTAGCATCCCGTGAAGATCGTGAGAGTGTGATTGATGTGGTTGGGTGATGAATTGCTTTCGAAATGCTTCCTCGTTAAGGAACTATACAACATGGTTTCGCTTTGTATATGTGAACATTTTGATCACAAAATACAGTATTCCCTATTTTTTTGAATAATGTATTTTATTATAGAATATCATTGTTAACTGATAATTCTGTTAAGTCGCGAAAAAGTATCTGATTTCCCTATAATGCTGGAGAAGTCGAATTTTGTCGCTTGTAAATCGACAGGAAAGTAGGTCACGACTTATTGTTGTATTTGTAACCAATATATGCACAAACGGTTTATTGCACGGAACAATACAATAAATAAGGTACACTGACATTAGCAGATTTCCTGACTTAACCATTTAGTATACAAAACATTTCGAATCCATTTGCAGATTCCAAGTAACGCTAGGGTGGTGTCAAACACATCGCATTGACCTGCATGTTGGACTAAATACACTCGATGTCATATTTTGAGCGATGCTTGCATCGTTTCTTTATTTAATTAGAGGAGTGCTTTATTATCAGCGAGACAGTTACGTAACCATTATAGCGATTTGAATGTACTATTTAATCGTAAAGGCGGCTACCAAGGACATTTAAAGACACATTGTAACGATAAACAGTTTCAGTGCAATGGTGGAAAATGATTTACACACAACTTTCTACTAAAATGACATTTGAAAACCTACCATGAAACAAATAAAAAGACGCGTACTTGGCATCATATTCAAGGTCAATGACTTTGCTATTGAATGACCGCAAGAGACTTGTGCTCCAAATGTGGAAAACCCTTTAATGAACAATCACCATAAGGTTTGTAGGTCGAAGTAATCTCGGGGGGGGGGGATAAACGAAAGACAATATAATCCTTACTACTGGCTACAGGGATATATCTGGATAAACTTGATTTATGGGTCAGTATTTACATAATTTACATGTTTTTGTTGTGTCTATGAATGCAATGATACCCATTCATCAATCGCTGTAATTGTAAACAGTGCGCATATGAATCCTGATCAATATATTGTACGTCTATTGTAACGGCTGTGAATTCCGACAGAACTGAATTTCAGTTTTTCGAAAACAAACCTAAGGATATGAACTGTAACATACTATTAAAAGTGTGTGCTGGCGTGAAGCTTTACGCTCCACGCCCTCGTTGTATTGTCAACTAGAATTGTCCTAACGGGACTAATAACATTGCATGACACATGGGATTGTGGGAAATAGTGAATTTGTGCTCATTGAAGAATAAACACATCACCTTGATTCGGCTTTCTTAAGAGCAATTAATGAAAATGCAAGACAGTGTATTAGAAAAGGGGGGTTTATGATATAAATATCACAAAATTAGGTTTTATCGATTGATTGATTGATTATTTTCCACCACAGTCAAGAATTTTTCAGTTATCTGGTGGCGTCCAGTTTTTATTGATGGAGGAGAGAACCCTGATACAATGTACCCGGGAAGAGACCACCGACCTACCGAAAGTAAACTGGCAAACTTTCTCAAATATATCGGCGCAAGCGAGATTCGAACCCGCGTTTTATCGATTCGTACAGAGGAAAATATAAGGAATCAGAAAATATTAAGAATATTATTCTGTCTTTCTGATTTATACTTAATGTTCAATGTGAAAAGATGTCTTTTATAACCATGACATCAAAACTTGGCGTTCAAAATTGTAAGTTAAAACTTTTAAACTAAAGCAATAATGTAACTGTCTTTCCGTAGAATTTCATACAACAAAACTGCTTATCAAGGTACCGGAAGTGCATTTATCCAGAATTGATTTATTTGAAGTAATTTTTGCTGTTAATACACCTTTTTGCTGTTAATACACCTTTTTGCTATTAATACACCTTTTTGCTGTTAATACACCTTCGTATGATGATAACGGTGACTAGATATGCCATTCTTCATGATTAAAGACTTTTTCTCAAAATCAAACAAGCTTTGGAAATTTCAAACTGTAGTGGTATGAATTCCGGGATTTAGATTCTTTTCCAGTAAAAGGAGATCCTAATAGAGCACGATGTATAATTCTTTCAACCTTTTATCCCCATATCTCTGTAGTATTAAACAATTCAGAATTACTGAATCATTAAACTTTGAAAAGCATTGCTGTCTTAACTTACAGTTGTGTTTAATGACATTCAGCTCTGAAGAAGTGTCATTCTTACTTTCTCTTGCGGAATCGGTGAAATAATTTTCTGTTACAGAAAGAAGAGAATTGCGTATTCTTTCTAATCTCCAAACTATTCTATTATACTTTGCCCATCTCTGCAGCTTTGATGTATTGATGATAACGTGATATACAGAAATATACGTGTTAAATTTTAAGTAGTTTTAATTCGCATTCGAAATATGATATCAATATATCCCTCTTCCCTTCTATCCCTATAACTCAACGCTGTATTTCTGTTTTTGAAAAAAAAAGTTAAATCTATAAGATGAACGTTTTTGTTTACCTACATATTGTCAAAATACTGTGTAATCATTATTGTTCGTGGGGGCTTAATGTTCATGGATTTCGTGGGTACCTTTTATCAACGAATTTATTTCCACGAACCAGTTATTCTTTCCAATAGTTTCTATAGTACATTGTTGTATATTTTCAAAATAACATCGCGGTAGTTCAGTGGTTAGAGCGTTCGCTTCGTAACCGGGAGGTCGTGAAATCGAGCCCCGCTCGTGCCATGACCGCGTCAACCCTAAGACGTAAACATAGTGATTGCTCCTTCGCCAAACGCTCGGCATTCAGAAGTGAGAATCACGGGTCTTTCGGATGACCTTAAAAACGGAGGTCCCGTGATGCTTCAGGCGTTGGTACGTTAAAGAACCCTCACTGCTACGGCCATGAGCCATAAGTATAGGTCTAAATTAGTGGTAGTTCACTTACAGCTGGTGACGTCTCAATATGAGTGAAAAATTCTCGACTGGACGTAAAACAAACAAACAATCAATCAATAAAAATAACGTTTACCCTCGAAAGTACAGCCCCACGAATAAGTAAATATTTAGGTATCCGCGAACATCCCGCGAACATTGGCCCTCACGAACATTAATGAAATAAGTAATGATATAATTATTGATATAAAGGTTATTTATGGAACATATTGCTTTGTTAGCATTACAATCAGGACAGCATTTTAGCCTAATAAGTTTACTTATTGTCAAATGCTTTCTCAAGATATTGAGCACACACTAGTACTTTATTTCGATATTGTAGTGGTTTGACCTTCGACTCAATAATCTACCCGTGGGGATCCGGATTAGAATAGGTCCTCAGTACCATTTAACGTGTCGTAAGAGGCGACTAAATGGGGCGGTCCTTCGGATGAGACCGCAAAAACCGAGGCCCTGTGTCACAGTAGGTGTGGCACGATAAAGATCCGTCCTTGCTCGAAGGCCGTAAGCGCCGAGCATAGGCCTAAATTTTGTAGCCCTTCACCGGTAATGGTGACGTCTCCATATGAGTGAAAAATTCTCGAGCGAGACGTTAAACAATATATAATCAATCAATCAATCAATCAATCAATATGTATTCATGTAACCCTAGTCACCTGACCCAGGGGCCCATTTTTGTCCAACTCTCTAATATGGAGTTATGAAATGAATCACTATTGATTATCATCATATTAAGCTTTTCTTGTAATTCATTTGAATACTTTTGAATCCCCTTTACCTAATGATGCTTACGGCAAATTTGGTTGAAAGTGCTCCTGTGGTTCCGGAGAAGTGGAAAATGTGTAGTTTACAAACAGACGGACGCCAGGCAACAGATGCTCAGAAGAGCTCACTTGAGTTTATAATAAAGTTCAAGTGAGCTAAAAACGCTTTTTAGTAAAAACGGTGTTATGAATAGACATTTAACAGGACAACCCTAACGACATCTCATGGAAGATATCTACAGAACAAATGGTGTTCATGTCGCCACGGTCACTGAAAAACGTCTACTTCTAAAGTAAATTGGTTTTGAACAGCCCCTCCTCTTCTTTGGAATAACAATTGTTATTTCACACCAATGGAGGTCATGCATCTGGGACGCGATTACTTGATTTTCAGAAACTTAAATACTTTTTACGCTCCCGCAGGGCCTCCAAGGCCACGTGGTGAAAGCATCGCGCTCAAAATCACAAGGCCTCTCACCTCTAGTCGGTTTGATTTTTGCTAGCGCCGATATATGTGAGTAAGTTTGCCAATTCACTTTCGGATGCCACTAGACAACTGAAAAATTGAGTGTGGCGTAAAACAAATAAACAATCAATCAAACAACCGTTTAAAGAGGTGTGATGAAAATTGGTTGGCATATCACTTGCTCAATATTTGCAAGAGATATAATTATTCAATAAAAAAAAAACCGGTATTTGTGTTGTTTGTTTTTTGCTGACATCGTTAATACACGTCATGCTATTCACTTGATGCATATCATATTTATAAGCATGTTCATTAAAATTGCTTGTTGCTGCTCATTTTATCCCCTATATAAAATAAGGGACATTGTTTTTTACCAAAATCTTGGTTCCGTCTGTAGACCAAGCGTTGATTGATTGATTTATATTGGTTAACGCCCCGCTCGTGAATCTTTCACTCATATGGAGACGTCACCATTGCTCGTGAAGGTCTGCAAAATTTAGGCCTATGCTCGGCACTTATGACCTTTGAGCAGGGAGGGATCTTTAACGTGCCACACCTGCTGGACACGGGGCCTCGGTTTTTGCGGTCTCATCCGAAGGACCGCCCCATTTAGTCACTTCAGTGATCCTTATATCTTGATCAAGTAAAAGGGGCAATCCGTAGTCAGAGTCAATGTGCCAAGAATGGTCTAAACATTGGTATGAAACACACGTCATATTGGTACACTAGATCATTATAACGACCATACAATTTGCGAAATGCTGACTTTAAACGAGACTGTTCAAACCCCTGTAACTTCAATTTGTTTGTTAGTAGCTTGCTCGATAAAACGGTCATATGCAGAACAGGCCCTTGCGTATGGAATCAAATGGAAAATATAAACATCATATGCAGGTGATAATGGAATATTGCTACATAAACTGAGAAGGTGGCGATGGAGAAACTGAAAGCATTCCGTTTGTCACGGAGTTGAATTGTTAGTTTGCCGTTAATATGTATTTTTAATAAAATGATCTAAGTACGAAGTAGATGTGGAGGACTCTATAGTGTTTTTTTTTTTTTTTTTTTTGTTTAAAGTTCACTGCGATATATCGAAACGTCGTAAGAATGAAAATGACCATTGTTAATAGATAGAACTTCGTCGATATATCTAAATGTCGAACCGGTCACAGCAACATTTTTTTCTCCTCATATGGACATTTTTGAATGAATTCTGCTTTCTAAGAATATAAAAACAAGTCAGCAAACAAAGGAGCACAATTCGTGCCAATAGGAATTCCAACAGACTGTTGGAAGACCCGATTACCAATATATTGTCAATGATGAACTCCAGCATCTTTTTAATATCAACTTCAGAGGAGGTGTGGTGTTTAACAAAATAATATTTTTGGATGATTGATCACTAGATATGAATATTTCCTTTTACCATTTTTGTTGAAGCAGAAACTGTGATGTCAAAAAGTCTAGTCTTTAATTTATCGTAAGGTATGGTCATGCAAAGTGTTGTAAAGTCATGCGTTTTGATGTTGTTGATTTGAGAAAAGTTATGCGATTTCAAATTTGCTAAAAGTTCTTTACAATTTTGTTTAGAATCCACATTTCATTACACCGCTTCTGGCATGTGTAGTGCCACAGTACTTATGAAGTTTCTTTTTCACAGCTGTTAATATTTTCGTGAGGAGCAAAGACATGGACTTGATAGAACATTTACTGGATCCAGGATTTTTGTGAATTTTGTGAACCCAGTATTGGTAAGGTAACTATATTAATCCACTCCATGGACTGGAATATTTAATGTGTTTAAAACTGAAGGATGAATTTGAAGAATTTCATCCTTTGAAAGGGCAGTTGGAATATAATAAGCGCGATTACTAAAAGTGGAATTAATGCAAAGTTCGTATACAATGCAGTTGTAATAATGAGCCTAACAAACAAATACAATGTGGTACAAACTTTGTCAGCTGGAACCAAGGCATGTTCTTCATGTAACCTATAAATCAGAAGAGTAGCTGGTAGACATTTTTGTTTTGACATATCTAAAACGGGATGTTAGTATTCCTCTTATACTATTCATCCATTCTGACAAGGTATTAAGTTCTTTTTTTTTTAGATTTAGCTCATCGTCTGTCATAATCTTCGACAGAATTCATAATAGTTCTGTCGCCAATTGAAAAACCGAGGTTCTCTGAATTTAGGACCTTTTAAAATCAGTGGGTTTAGGTCATCATTTTTAACTATATCAACATTACCAGTAATGGCATGTCCAGCTGGACTAGATGACCGATTGATCGTTTGTTGTTTTCCGCCACACTTGACAATGTTTTAGTTACCTGGTGCCGTCCAGCTTTAGTAGGTGGAGGAGAGAACCCAGATACAATGTACCCGGGAAGTGATCACCGACCTTCCGAAAGTAAACTGGCAAACTTTCTCACTTACATCGTCGCGAGCGGGGGAGAGAGCCCAGATACAATGTACCCGGGAAGTGATCACCGACCTTCCGAAAGTAAACTGGCAAACTTTCTCACTTACATCGTCGCGAGCGGGGGAGAGAACCCAGATACAATGTACCCGGGAAGTGATCACCGACCTTCCGAAAGTAAACTGGCAAACTTTCTCACTTACATCGTCGCGAGCGGAGGAGAGAACCCAGATACAATGTACCCGGGAAGTGATCACCGACCTTCCGAAAGTAAACTGGCAAACTTTCTCACTTACATCGTCGCGAGCGGAGGAGAGAACCCAGATACAATGTACCCGGGAAGTGATCACCAACCTTCCGAAAGTAAACTGGCAAACTTTCTCACTTACATCGTCGCGAGCGGAGGAGAGAACCCAGATACAATGTACCCGGGAAGTGATCACCGACCTTCCGAAAGTAAACTGGCAAACTTTCTCACTTACATCGTCGCGAGCGGAGGAGAGAACCCAGATACAATGTACCCGGCAAATCATCAATATCACCCAAACCATGAGTTGTGTTAAAGATCCTAAAGGGACGCAAAACACCATACATAATGCCGTACTCATCATCACATGGATTTGATCTTCCTGTTTGTGATTGATCTGCATTACTATCAGAATTTGCAGACATATTTTTAAAATCTGTGATTCATTATCAGACAAGTGATCAATGTGTATATTTGTTTTAATATCATTTCACTTTGCGATTGTGATTCGGGAGGGATTGCATCAGCCGATTTTCATTGATAGGTAACTCGCTCTTGTCGAATGGTGCAAACCGCAGAAGCTCTTTGTGTCCTTTGGCTTTTAGTCTAATTGGTTTTTGATTTACAAGGTGATGCGTAATATTGTTCAATAATCTGACATATTAATCCAACATTACAGTTCCACATGGACCAATTTACATTGCCCAAGATGGTTTTCTATATCAGACTAGGTCTCCCAACTTTCAATCCCACGTCAATAGTATTTCGATTGGCATATTTAGCTAGTCAATCTCTTGTTTGACAAGACAATAAAATGTGCAGAATTATGTGATGTTGATAGTTAGTAAAATTATCTTGAAACGAAACAAATACAGAAATACTGGTGTAATAGGCGGAAAACGTACTGCACAGTTAATATTACAATTGCACATTAACATCATAATACCAGTTCATATCAGCGAATATATTCTTAACAGTCATTTTTCTCACGTATCTTAACTTCACTAGTATATAACCAAAATGTTGAAATCTTCAGAATTGTACACGAATTTATTTTATCTACAAATAGATTTGTATAATATGCTCCATTCTTGTACAACAGAACCAAGCAATTTAAATGTTCTTAACATTCATACCTTAATATTACTATTATCTATCATACACCCAGTTGTTATCATAGAATTTTAAACGCATCATTATTCTGTATTGTACCACTGTTACCAAGTGGTTTCATTTTCAGTAACCGGTCGCAGTAGCTCAGTAGTTAGAGCGTTCGCTTCGTAACCGGGAGGTCGTGAGTTCGAGCCCCGCTCGTGCCATGGGGGTCAAACCTAAGACGATAAATAGACGATAAAAACGGAGGTCCCGTGTCACGGTGGGTGTTGGCACGTTAAAGAACCCTCACTGCTACGGCCCTGAACGCTAAGCATAGGTCTAAATTTATGGTACATCACCTACAGCTGGTGACATCTCAATATGAGTGAAAAATTCTCGACGGGACGTAAAACAAATAAACAACCAATCAAGATATATATCCCGCTCGTACAAAGAAGCCAAAAACACCTTTATATCGGCCAATCCCTTTCCAAATATAACATTACTATACTGCCTGAAATAAAACCCTTGAATTGTGACCGACAGAAGTGTTCGTTCAAGATTGTCGAACATTTTTTCAATATAAAAATCATCCCTATCAATTTGAAATGTTCTGTTATCCTAAAAGGTGCATTCACAAAACTTCACAACAAAAAACCTTATAAGATAATAAAATGATAATGTGTTGGGTCTAGTGTAAATTGACTATTGATAACTTTCGAAGAAGGAACTGTTTACATTGTAACACCTTGATTATTAAAAGTTGAAGGACATTTGGCTTCACGGTTTCTTTTCCAATCTTGTTCTTCAATAGTGTCTGGCTGTCAAAATAAATACCGGACATATTTGGCTATCGAAAGCTCCACAACGTGACTTGACCAGTTACATAATGTACCTCAGAATATTTTTGTGGAAAACAACAGACACATTCTTCTTACCGTAAATGAAGGGAGCTGAATTAACATCACGAACAGTTCATAGAGATTTTGCTACTTTATCTCTGTCTATTCTATATGTAAAATTGTAAATGTGAGCACTGCAGGATCCTGCATTACTCAGATATAGTTTGTTGTATTAACCCAGAGTTTGTGTTGTAAAAAACAAATCAAATGTCAGAGAATTGTAAATAGTCAAGGCCAATTACTTATGGGTTTGTTGGAGTAAATAGCTTGAACACAGGAAGACGATTGATGGGGCATATTTCTAAAAATAAATTATAGTAACCTGTGCTTTTCCCCTCAATTAGCAGCCCTGTGATCAAAGACCATTGGTGTCCTGTGTGACAAGTGGATAGGCTAGGACTCCCAGAAAATGGTCAGCATTGGTGAAAAATATGAATTGTTTGGACTATATCTATACAGTTAAAATTTCTTTCAAAAACGAAAACGAAAGACAAAACAATCGGATTGTGTTTCTACAAATACACACATCTATCTTATATATGATTGATCCTATTATTTGGGCACAAAACTCACTTCTCTTGAAAAATTAATTAACGAACCTTGCTAATCAGATGTACTTTAGAAATCTGTTAGAGTACAAATTTTCTGGTATCACATCAATTCTTTTATTTTCCAGATTCCATTGCTATTATCTGTCATCAGTTCATACATACCCACACATACACATACATAAATACACACATACACATACATACACACATACACACACATACACATACATAAACACACACACATACTCACATACATACACACACATACATATACACACACAAACACACAGATACACACACACAGATACACAGATAAACACACGCACAAACACAACAAACAAACACACATACATACATACACATACTCACAAACATACACACACACACAGATACACACACACAAACATACACACACAGACACAAACATACAGATACACATACATACACACACATACAAATATACACACACAAACAAACACACATACACACACACAAACATACTCACATACATACACATACACACATACATATACAGATACACAAACACACAGATACACAAACACATACATACACACACATACCCACATACATACACACACACACACATACACACACTGACACAAACACAGATATACACACGCAAACACACACTACAAACACATACACACCCGCAACAAACACACTCACACACACACACAAAACAAACACACAGATACACACACACAAACACACACAAACACAAACAAACACACAGATACACACCATACATACACACACACACACACACACACACACACACACACACACACACACACACACAACAAACACACACATACACAAGCACACATAAACACACACATACACACACATAAACACACACACACACACCAAACACACACACACAACAAACACACACATACACACACATACACACACACATACACATCTTTCTATAAGGCACCCTCTCCCAAGATCATGCCTATTTATTACATGTTCTTCACTTTCTAACATCTTTCCATCAAAATCATTATTTATATTATATGCTTCCAGTGTGAAATAAATCACGTTGTATGTAAAACTTGCTGCATGCCTATGTTAAATATTTATTCTCATAAATAACACCTACTAGAACATGTACATACTGGTGACAGGGCGATAAATTTGCATTTGTAAATTGATCACATTTTCGTAAAAACACAGGTTGCAATCACACACAGAGATTCATAGACATTCCTTTTTCCGTAACGTAGAATTAAATAGCAAATCAAATCATGTAGCAACATGATGACTGATGTCGGCAAGATTGAAATGGTATCAAGAGATTGTACATGACTCTAGTTCGTAAAGCCTTTCTAGTTAGTTTCCTTGTTCGCTATTTGTAATACGTGGACGCTCATCGGATCGTGTGTCACCTATAGTCAGGGGGAGACAACTTCACCAGAACTATCCTCAGTGTATGCCATTGTAAGAATATTCATATGTATATTTTGTTTCTTTCTACTTAATCTCATGTAGATCCGAATTAGAATAAGTCCTCAGTATCCCTTGCTTGTCGTTAGAGGCGATTAAATGCGGTGGTCCTTTGGATGATACCGCAAAAACCGATGTCCTGTGTTACACGTTAAAGATCCCTCCCTGGTCAAAGGCCGTAAGCGTCGAGCATAGGACGGACTGCGCAGCCTTTCACCGCCAATGATGTCTCCATATGAGTGAATAATTTTCGATGTTAATATACAATCAACCAAACTTAATTTAATATTACAAAAGATTCTGTTAGTCACTTTTTAAAAGAATAGCCACATTCGAAGTTCCTTCGGAACACAGTTTTTATTCCGCCTTTAGTCACGCCGATCACGTGATCAGCAACATTTCATCCGTTACGAATACTGGTAAATATTGGTACTTTCAATGCAGTTCCGGGTGCTCATATGACGATGAGAAGAGAGGGAGGTACAGCTACAAGCAAAATGTTCAGAAGTTTGCTTTTCCCTCAAAAATGAACGCTTCATCAGTCAGAAGGAAATGGCTAAAACTCCTTTGGCGAGACAGTTTTGGCCCGGCGTGGTTTAACATCATGTCAAAATGGATTAAGTTTTTGCTTATGTCTCTTGCATTTGGTAATGTGTTATATTCTTGAAAGTGACTGAGTCTATAATCGACAAATGTTTATTGATAGTTAGCCCTAACTATTTTCTCAATTCTATTTATTATAGTATTTTGATTATGAAACATATCAAAAACAACATTGTAATCAGATTAATATTTGGAGGAGGATGAGATTGAAATCCTCACTTTTGCAGTCTCCAAAGGCAACAAAATTAAATAAATATTAGTTCCATTATGACACCCTTTTTAAACAAATTGCATATCCATTAAATTATCTATGAAATCTTTAATAAAATGTAAAATTCATAACCATTCATGATATATAATGATTCAAATAAATTTTGATTTGTAAGAAAAATTCAAACACATTGATTAAAGTTATAAATTGGTATTTCATTGTGTGCATATTTTTCATTATGCATTGTTTACTGACCAACCACGATATTTCACGTAGGAAGAGTAATCAAGAATAATCAATAATAACATTTTCACAAACTTTATGCAACATTATTGTCTTTAAAAAAAACCCTGCAATATATGATACATGCACTTGTTTGCTCTTGAATACACACTTTAGTTTAAGTATTTGCACAACAGCCATTACTTTGAGCTCACAATTACATTAATGATTTTATCCAAGTCCGAAATTTTGCTGTGGGTTTTGAATTTCAAGGTCTCTGTAACTTGATCAAACTTGTTCAAATTTGTGATGTTGTGGGGGTCCAGGGATATGTCATCATCACTGTAAATGAGGTAGTTGAAAAATATATATATTCAAATATTGAAAACAAATGAACAATATATTCGGAATTGTTTTTACAATTATCTGGTGTTAAAATGAAGGGGAAAAACATCTTTAGAAAATATTGTACCTTTGTTGCTAATTTTGAATGCAAATTGCTGTTGAATTTGTTGACTTGAAGCCCATTCTAACCTACACTGGTCCTAAGGATGATGCCAAGAAAAAACGATAACTATCCTTGATATTTGTATAGTTATTAACGGTTAATTTTAAAACATCAGTATTTTAAATTTCACTGAATATGCATCCAGATACACAACTTTTAAATTTTACTTTGTCTGACAAATTGAATTTTAAAATTTTATAAACGTCTCAATGCATATTCAGTGAATCTAAAATGGTGACTTTCAAAATTATTTTTGCAGAATGACATGGCATGTTTTCCTAAGCTGCCAGCTCATTCTAATAGTATGAAAAGGCTAAGATAACTAACAGTATTCAATCTCGTAATTCCTATAGCAAATACAGATCTGAGAGATGGGAAAACACGGACCCCTGGTCATACCAGAGGTGGGATCAGGTGCCTTGGAGGAGCAAGCATCCCCCGTCGACCGGTCACACCCGCCGTGAGTCCTATATTCCGATCAGGTAAACGGAGCAATCCGCAGTCAGAATCGGTGCCAAGAACGGCCTAACAATTGGTATGAAACACGTCAGACAGCATTTGATGTAATGGTAAGTTGTACTGGCAAACTAGATCGTTATAGACCATACAGTTTGCGAATGCTGACTTTAGACGAGACTGTACAAACTTTGGTAACATCAACTCCTTTGTCAGTAGCCCACCTCGATTTAAAAACTGATCATAAGCAGAACAAGCTCTTGTGTATCGAATCAGTTGGGAGATATCAACACCATACGTAGGTGATGATGGAATATTGCCACATAAATAAGGGAAGTTGACGATGGAGAAATAAAAATCATCCCGTTTGTCACAAAGTTGAGATATTAGTTTGCCGCCGGCATCTATTAAAACAACTCAACTCCTTGCCAAAATGATTGTTGAACCCTTTAAATAGGTCAAATCTACGGATAAAATTGCCAAATGTGGACAGTGGATGCTCTTTGGGAGAAATTTAAGATACATCACTTCATTATCATAAAACTGTGTATTGAACCGACAAAGTTGTATTATCCAAAGTATGAGATTGTGTGGTTACTTTGTAATAAATGCAGTGTTGAATGAAAGTTACAGCATCAACAAATTATACAAACTCAGTTCCTCAAACAGCAATGTAGATACGTATATAACCGAGGTTTAAATGGTACTCCATGAATAACACGTTGCTAACATTCTTGTTGTCATGAAAATAAAGGGGTACATGCACGCTTTTGATTTTCTGTCTAATTAAACAAACTTTTGCCTGTGTGAAACTTCAGGTTTGATATATTTTTTTAGGTCAATGACATTTCAAGATGTTGTAAGTAATAGCATTTATACTAAAGAAAGGTTTGGTGCTACATACATATGCCCCCGCCTCCATTTTCTGTCCCCCATACCCTTTCATGGCAAATAAATATTTTATCATTTTTATTAGTTTAAACTTTTTTCATAACACCATTTTTATAATAAATAGACAGACGTGTTGTGAGAACCCGTGTTTACAAATCTGGTATATAGGTAACCAAGTAACTAATGGCTATGTACCCGTTTGTCTATATCATCAGTTAAGTACCCGGCTGCCGGATGATATAGCCAATATTATCTGTCATGTACCTGAATCAGGCACTGATGAATTGTGGCGATTGAGAGCTGATCTGCATGAAGGTTGTCATTTTGACCAATGGACACGCACAGAAACAGCGTGTGACAAACATTTTCCACCCTTTTCAGCTGTTTGACTAGTCTCTAAAAGATGTGACAAAATCAGTGTTATCAGGATAATCATGAAATTGAAAGAATAGTTCTTCCGGTTGGAAAAGTATTTAGTTCGGTTCGAAACACCGCATGACGCACAATAAAAGTTCAATTTAAACTCAATCCAAACACAAATCACATCTTCCGACCGGTATAAATTTGTGAAATAATTATTTGTTGTTACGGGGTACATTAGCTGCTGTAAGCCTATTCTTCCGACAGTCGGGTGAAAAGCCGTTTGCTACGTTTGGGTACTCAGTCGCCGGGTGAATAGCCACTCCAATTATAAATCGTGTCATGAAATAGCAGAGGAAATGTGAGTTGAACAAAATTTAATTTATGACAATTTTTCACTTACCAAACAAAATTATGATTTCGTTGCCCAAGTTGAATGCATCCACCGAATTACTTATCTCTGAGGATTGTTTGTTTGTTTGTTTTCCGCCACACTCAATAATTTTTCAGTTATCTGGTGGCGTCCAGTTTTTGCAGGCGGAGGAGAGAACCCAGATACAATGTATCCGGGAAGAGACCACCGACCTTCCGAAAGTAAACTGGCAAACTTTCTCACATATATCGGCGCGAGCGTGATTCAAACCCGCGCCGACTAGAGGTGAGAATCCTTGTGATTTTGAGCTCAATGCTTTAACCACTCGGCCACGGAGGCCCCCTATCTCTGACGAAACTTTGTTTAGATTCTCAATGACTGCATAGATAAAGACAACAAACATTCACTTGCTAATTCACGATGTTGAACAAGCTCATTTGTCTTTCCAAAACTGCACTGAATGCCTCTTTCCTGGATACATTTCTTTA
Source organism: Ostrea denselamellosa (assembly GCA_024699665.1). Lineage (NCBI taxonomy): Eukaryota > Metazoa > Mollusca > Bivalvia > Ostreida > Ostreidae > Ostrea > Ostrea denselamellosa. The sequence goes on from JAMZEH010000012.1 coordinate 3,573,875, forward strand.
AAATTGGAACTTGCCAGCAAAATAAATCAATGTCTTCTTCCATTTTCAACGTACATTGGAACAGGTAACAAATCAAACTGGCGGCGGAGCATACGGTAATGTACATATCGTTAGTAACCAATAATACCGGAAGTTACGCTGTGGAACATTTTTCACCTAGCGTGACTAAAGACGGAATAAAAACGGTGTTCCGGACCAACTCCAAGCGTGGCTATTGAGAAATTTACGTGATAAATTTTTTATCTTTTTAAAACAGAATAACATTTTTTTTTTACCAAATACACGAGTCAGATTAATTGATATTTGATTAATTTAATTTAAAATTTAGCCAATGTAAAGCGCACTTGTGGATGTCGTGTGCAGTAAATATCAGTATTTCTCAGTATCAACAGAAATTATCAGTACCAGCAGTAAAAATATCAGTAATTATAAGAACAAATAAGTAACAACAGCACAAATATAGTAATTATCAGTACTTTGATACCTTTCCATTCGGTAGTGACTGGATATTTTAAATGATGTGATCATCACTTAGTACTATCGGCCAAAAGAAGCGGAGCCTCTGTCTATTTCCTACCATATGTACAAGACGTGGTTCAGTACTAAAACAAGCTCTTCAAGTGCAAGAAAATCTCAGATTTTTAAAAAAAAAATATTTTGATGGAATTGAATTTGGTAACAGACTACGTTGTTAGATTGTATGTCAAGAAGCTCTTAAATGTCATATGTATGCATTTTACCACTACCAAGATCAAAAAAGGCTGACATCATTTTGTACCAATTTATCTGTACTTAAAATAGACGAACTATTGATATTTGGAACAACTTAAAACTGATATGACATTGTTAAATTTCCAATTATACAGAATTCAATATTGGTGCAGCTATCTCTTTTTTTTCCCCTTAAATCGGCACCATTTGCTGGCGTTTTAGTTGCGGTTTTGTGAGTTTAGAGCGATTTGTCAGGAATCTGTATTCATCGAAGAAACGGAAACACCTGTATTAATGACCGGCCTAAACCACTGATTACAGGATGTAACCGCTGATAACAGGTATGTAATCATGTTGATTACAATGATTGATTGTTTGTTTGTTTTACGTCCCGTCGAGAATTTTTCACTTGTAGGTGAAGAACCAAAATTTAGACCTAAGCTTAGCGCTCATGGCCGAAGCAGTGAGGGTTCTTTAACGTGCCAACGCCTACCGTGACACGGGACCTCCGTTGTTAAGGTCATATTCGAAAGACAGGTGATTCTCACTTCTAAATGCCGAGCGTTTGGCGAAGGAGCAATCACTACCTATTTTTCGTCTTAGGTTTGATGTGGCCATGGTACGAGCGGGGCTCGAACTCACGACCTCCCGGTTACGAAGCGAACGTTCTAACCACTGAGCTATCGTGACCAGTATATGTATTGATGAGGCATGAATTTGGATTTGGTTGTAACTGTAGGTAAATTCTAACATTTGTAACCACATTGCTCCTATTTTGGACGGAACGATATCGTTTAACTTAGCGGTTTTCATTTCGTTGCGCAACAGCGTTTCCGCATTTCGAGTGAACCGAGGTTTGTGTGTCCGTTCGTTCGGCACGTCCAGCATGTTATGTGGGGTTTATTGAGTGTTCTACGTCCAATACGTTTTCGGTAAGTTTTTGGTCCAGCAAATTACGGCGACCTTGGTTATCGGCCATGTTTACTCTTGTCTATGTCATAATTTCCCCTAAAGTACATAGAGGTGCACAATATGCACAACATGTCAGACACTGGAATATCTGTACGAAGCATGGTCTATCATAGCAGAAGTGATTGCCTGCACCATACATATGAAAAGAGTGCCTTATAGGTCCAGACCAAGATACCGACCACTTGATCAAGAGTCGACTCAAAGTTTAAAGATTTCTGTGAGAGCATTATAGAAGACAAGGTCACAGTATTAGACACAGAGGCAGCAGTTTACAGCAATAAAGGATTAGCATCTTACGGAAAATTAATATTTTTAAAAATTCGGTATGAACTTTAAAAGTTTTTAAGCTGAATGCTGTGTTACATTATAGACTACTGACGGATGAATAATTTCCGTTTATTTTCAGATTAAAATACGTATTTATATAATTTAGAATATTTGACACACGAGATAGAACTAATTTCTGAATCACCGTTTTAATAAGTTAAAGTAGAATACCAGTTGCGAATATCTTTTAAGAGACATAGACATTGCAAACAATATTGCTATGAAATTTACACCGTATCGCATGAAGCACTTTTGTTTTTATTCTATAGTAGTAGATGTATGAGTAATATTCCACTTTTTGGAATATAATTGAATTGAACATTATGGTACTAGGTATACGAAATTACGTCGTGACAAGGAATCACAATTCTGACCAAATTCTGCACATAAACCTAGAACGATTTCACGGTTCTAAAATTATGACAAGAAACTATAAATAGCTCATGGAAATGAACACTGTGATGAATATAACGGTGGTCGAAAATAAACCAATTAATTAAAATTTCCGACACTATATATTTGACCGTTGAAACGGGCTGCTGCTTCGTCGCCCGGGGCAGACTGAATATATTACACAGTGTGTGCACATGCACGTGGTCCTTCATCCCGCGCCGGCCATTTCTAATTAACTCCTGAAACTTTAAAAACCTGTCACGGCTTAAAGAGATCTGGATATTTCACTTGTTTTCAGCAGACTGTAATCGGTGAGTTTTACTGGGGGTAGTTCTTTTTACTTATATTTTTAATTAAGTTAAAAGATCTAGGAGAGACTTATACGATACAAATTCAAAGAAGTTACAAATTACTTTGGCAATTTAATCCTATGCCGCAGAGTATAATTACATAACAGATTTGTTGCTGTATTTAATTCAATAATTATAACCAAATGATTTGTAACTTTGTTCCCCCTTAGAATATGAACGTAAATGTAAAATCAAAAGAATAACTATGATATGATAAAATTATAATTTTTTTAAAAGAAATTTTTTTTCTTCAATCGGACAAGAACGATATTCAAACCTGAATACTAAATGATTAAGCTTTAATAAATGATTAAGACAATTATTTTAATATGGTCGATATGAAAATATCCTACTAGACTTGAACGTGTAACACTGTGGTTTATTAATTCATATCGCGAAATAGTTATTTAGATCTAACAAGACTAATGAAAACTTCCGTCATTAACTTTTAGTCAAATACATTTTGTTACATCATTTGCGAAATATTTATCCTTACTTTCTGGCACTCGACACACTTTACACCGCATCCCCTGTTTTTTTTTTTTGTATTTTACACTGTCTTTGATCAAAGACGGTCATAAATTATTTTGCTGGCCAACTATATTTCTTTCGTTTTTTGGTTTTTTTTTTCTTTTGCCTCTGCCTTATGTGTGCAAATTCAAAGCGCAGGATCTAACGCGCTTACTGACTTCTAGGAAAATCTGCATTTATTAATGCGTACATTCACGTATAATACGAAAAATGCATTTAATGAGGACTAAAATAAATGTTTGATATTCACTATGAGGAAATAGGCACATTTCTGGACTTGCACGGTGTGCCCACTGCCATTTTATTTTTAGACGAAATGAATATTGATTCAACCGACATATGAATACATTACTGGGTTCTTTTGAATTTGGAACACTTTGTCAGTGTCGCTTTGCCTTTTCTCCAACATTGAAGGTCAGAATATACCTGTTACATCAAACCCTATCGTCCCGCTAGCCAATTTATCAGCCTTAAAATTCAAATCGGAAAGATCTTCCATCATTTTCACCGCTGACAGTCAGGGCACTCTACGAAGCACTTCTTCCCACAACAACTGAGTTATTGCATAATTTAATTTGCAATTTCTTCACAGACAGTGTTCACTTATTTTAAATTGCACTCATAAAATTTGAATTAAAGTACAATGCCCTGACTCCACCTCGTGACAGGGAACACAATAAAATTCCCTGTCTTCAGAGAATGACAAAGTATCTTTATTGTTGTTTACAGAGGTGAAAGGCAGTGTCCGTATTTCATAAATAGGTCTCCATTTTTCATTTTCCAAATACCTCCTTTGTCTTTCCGTAAAAAACAAATTTGTCAGAAATTTTTGAAAAGACAGTATTTCGACTATTATGAGCACTTTGCTTTTACAAATGAGATGACTCATTTTTGTAGTGGATTGTGGCAATCAAATTAACTATACCATACATTTGAATAATGATTCAGACCGTATCAATTTCAAAATGTTCAATTCTACAGTTTGATCTTTTTATGCATTCCTGTCACTCACCTCAGGTGATAAATAATTTGAACATCACAGAGTAATAACGTGATCTGTTTGAAAGATTTCAAGTAAATTCAAATCATTTCAGTGAGTCGCTCTCATCGCGTAATTAAAAAACAAGAGATCTAATACGCGCTCCGATTTGTTGATGCCAATATCTGGGATCATATTGTTATCTATACTTAAAAGCACTGTGAACTCGTGAATTCTCGTGGGGTCAAATCTTCGTGCCCATCGTGACATATTAGGAGTTCACTTCCTCCTTAAGTGTCTTGAAAGAACGACACCTCTTCACACGTAATTAAGAGCATTACAAATTCCACTCGTATTTTCCTCAAACAACAAACTTATTATGCAAATGAACGATTTCCTAGCATACATACACATTGTATGTTCTCTTAAAATACTAAATAAAACCATTGTCAGAGTACGCTCCCTTAGATTGGATATGTCATTAAGGAACAATCCGTTGTCCAGGTACATGTGTACTTAGAGTAGATACGAACGATCAAGAACAATCAATGAGTTAATGATTGAAGCAGTTGCAGATAAATGCTAAATTTGAACGTTACAGAAAGATCATCCTTCCGAGTTGGCGCCTATTGACGTCACAATACGACTGAAGATTTCTCTTTGGAAATATACAATATAGCTATTTTAAAATCTGCAGAATTAAAGTTATGATTCGTCTCAGAAACAAAAAGATCTCCATGGTGATGTGGTTGTAGGGGTATTGTTTGGTGACAGTTTTTTACTTTGTGATAATTCACTTTCCTATCTACATGGAGGAAATCAATTCGTGGAGGTATTCATACCACGAAAATATTGAAAACCATTTGGAATAAGTGATTTCACAGTATGTGTTATTCAGACCACGTGACTCTATAACTAATGGGATTGTAGACTTCACATATGAACGCCATTTGTCAATATTTACATTTCCAGAGTTTCTTTACAAATTGTAATGATAACCATTTTCTCATGAATGCGGGGCCTCCGTGGCCGAGTGGTTAGAGCATTGCGTTCGATTCTCGCTCGCGACGATATGTGTGAGAAAGTTTGCCAGTTTACTTGCGGAAGGTCGGTAGTCTCTTCCCGGGTACATTGTATCTGGGTTCTCTCCTCCACCAATAAAAATCTGGATGCCACCAGATTACTGAAAAATTGTTGAGTGTGGCGGGAAACGATAATCAATCAATCAGTCAATCAATCTCATGAATTCGCTGCAGTTGTGAACAATGCGCGTAAGCATCTTGATAAATATTGTATGTCTAGTCGGTAAATAGCTCTTTAGAGCTAATGTTGTATGGTTATATACCATGTCCGACTCTAAATAATGATTTATTACTAGTAGAGTGTAATTATAAAAAAAAAAAAATTTGGGAATATACATGATTGTATGTGTCACAACGCTTCAAACCGGAATAAATTTCATGAAGCGCATTAGAGAATGTGGACGTGAAGTGTTGCAGTTCATACCCTCATGCATTTCCAAAATTAAAATACATCTTTCTTTTTTAAACATCAAGACTAAGATCAAAGTGAAGGATGAATTTTCACATTTACTGGACGCTTTAAATGTGATACATTGTATGCAAAAACTATAGAATGAAAGTAGGAGTTACGATTCTTGTTCTTGTGTCAAGGTTAGTTCAAGGTCACATTCGTTCCACACCAAAAGACCTTGAAATTCCATTAGGACAGGTATAAATTGTTCATATATGGAAAACTGATTTATTACAAATTTTGTCCCTATTTGTAGCGTAAACATTATACGTATAAACTTATTTCTATCTTCTTGCAAAGCAGAACTAATGAATACTGGTAAATTCAGTAATATAAAAGGTAGCCTCTGATAATCATAAAGTTTTGCACATTGATCGTTATTTCTGCCATACCTCTGCCGCTTAAATGGTTTGTTGGTTGTTTTTTTGTTTCATCTCTCTCTCTCTCTCTCTCTCTCTCTCTGTGTGTGTGTGTGTGTGTGTGTGTGTGTGTGTGTGTGTGTGTGTGAAAGAGAGAGAGAGAGAGAGAGAGAGAGAGAGAGAGAGAGAGAGAGAGAGAGAGAGAGAGAGAGAGAATCGACAACAGATATTTCAGTGTGTTTATCTTGAATAATTCTTTTCACTTTTAGCCGTTAAGTCGAGCAAACATCTATAACTGCAATTAATATGATGAATAGAGATGACTTGGGCACAGCGCCCTGAGAACACGAGTGCAATCGCTTATCGAAAATGACACACATTTCCTTCCTAGGAATCTCCCACCAGGACCGAGAGCTTCCGAACTTCTTCATCCTGGCAGGTGATTGTTCACAACAGAGCTTATCCTACATGGTCCTGGTGTCAAATATCAATGACAATGTCACATTGATATCACGGAATTCTAGAGTCTCATCCATTCTGATAAGGATTGTCCATCTAAAAATCATGGAAAGCTGTCTTATTTTTTCCCTTGTCGTAATGAGCAAAATTGAACTTCATCGGTCACTTGACTTTGTGCTGTGTCACAACCTCGAAAAGAACTGCAATTAACACTCAACGAACAATTACGAAACCCAAGCATAGGTGCACTAGATATTATTTCTAAATGTTCACGAAGGGAAATCATACCGTTGTTACAATGTTTTACATTTTAATCGCAATATCACCATAAATTTTAAAAGTCTAGAGGCCACGTATAATCTGAAGAAAAACGGAAACAAAACTGGATTACATTTTCGATGATAATAGCTTTGGTATTTTCAGGGACATCAAAATATGCCAAGGTCTTTCTTTTGAGTTCAGTCACCCTTGTCAAGGAAATAACTCAATCATGTTTGTCAAGGAAATTTGAAAAGGAAAAAATCAAATTGTGGGTGTGAACGATATAGCATAAGAATTATGCACTCGATTTGTCTTTTTGGAAGGACGCGGTGACAATTTAGTCGTGCCCAAGGCATATGATTTGCATACTTCAAGACTTCGCTTTTGCTCGTGTTGATGTATTACATTTACAAAACAACAGCAGTTCAAGTCATATTAATTCTTTTTACCACACATTATGTTAAATGAATATGCATGAAAACGATTTTCTAAATCTAACTTATAGCTTAGAAAAGCTAGGTCGTTTGGCAAATACTTTTTTTCTACACTTTTCGTATCTATACAAATTACATATAATGGGACAGGACGTTATATTGACTGTTCTGTTGGATATTAGTAACGTAATTATTGTAGATTGTACACTGACAGTGTAATTCATTATCATTTTGTGACTAGCGGAGGGCAGCTGTACGTGATGTAAGGCGATAATAAGTTGGAACTACTTACTTAATTACATTAATTAATATTAATATATTCTGTGTTACTTAACTGTGGTCTTGTGATTAACTGTTCGCCACAGCATCACAGATAAACGACACAGTGCTGTACTTATTTCACCGTACGTTATGTTAAAAAAACCCAAACTAATATAACCAGGAAACAGTGTGGCAATAGAAAAAAGATAAACATATAGTTAGACACAAATATAACATCTAAATATCAAAGCTAGCTAACATTTTCTATGGAAACATTGCATTACATCAGATGTGTTAAGAGTTAGTTCAATTATAGCCTCTGTGGCCGAGTGGTTAAAGCATTGCGCTCAAAATCACAAGGCCTCTCACCTCTAGTCGGCGCGGGTTCGAATCCCGCCAATATATGTGAGAAAGTTTGCCAGTTTACTTTCGGAAGGTCGGTGGTCTCTTCCCGGATACATTTTATCTGGGTTCTCTCCTCCACCAACAAAAACTGGACGCCACCAGATAACGGAAAAATTGTTGAGTGTGGCGGAAAACAAGAAACAATCAATCAATACTAGATCTCCTTGTGTGTTACCTACAAGAGTGCACGGAATTGAATGTATAGTGGTGGTTTTGTAATGTTGATTGGTTGTATGTTGTTTAACATCCCTCGAGAATTTTTCACCCATTGGCGGTGAAGGGCTGTAAAAAATTACGCCTGTGATCGGCGCTTATGGCCTTTGAGCAGGGAGGGATCTTTATCGTGCCGCACCTGCTGTGACACGGGGCCTCGATTTTTGCGGTCTCACTCGATGGACCTCCCCTTTCAGTCGCCTCTGGAGACAAGCAAAGGGTACTGAGGACCTATTCTAACCCGGATCCCCACGGGATAGTTTTTTATAAAGTACTTTGGTCTTTGTAATATAATTTGGATTCTCTACAGAACTTTGGTACAAACTGATTAATTAGTTTATTTTACCGAGAAAGAAATGTGACTTTAAGAAAGCATGTAAACAGCACAATGTATGACATTAATTAATGCATTGATATAGATGTCCTAAAAAAAGGTTGCTGGAGGGTGTTATTTTTTTCTCACACGAACACAGCACGCTATCTGAACTGAAAAGAAAACGGCGATATAAAGATATAAATCATTTCGCCATGGTATGTAGTCAAAGACTAAACTTTCAATTTCCGTTATATCCGGAATTCCTCGGTGCGACATTCTAAACAAGAAGAGAAAATAGTTTATTTGCTGTCATATAGAGCATTAATACTATCGTCTGGATATCAGTAGTTTTGCGAGGTCAGGCAAAAAAGTATTCTTGATTAATCAAAATGTTTCCGTGGGTATCCGGATTAGAATAGGTTCTCAGTACCCCTTGCTTATCGTAAGAGGCTACTAAACGGGGCGGTCCTTCCGATGAGACCGTGAAAACTGAGTCTCCGTACTACAACAGGTGTGACACGATAAAGATCCCTCTTAAACAATATACAACCAACCAACCAAATCTAAATGTAACTTCATATCGCCTGTTCCAGACGGCATATTTATCCAGCATTATCATCTTTGGGATCAAGGAACAGTCTTCTTAATGTAGCGGTTCACATAGTATTATTTTTTTAATATGTATTTTAAGGTAACGTAACATAAAGTTCTATATATCAAGATGGTAATAAAATGCTTGACCTTAGGTCAACTTCAAACTGACCACACGTTTTGCTTGAAAAATAGAATATACAAGGAAGTCAGATTCTAACGTATGACAAACAATAAAAAGCTAAAAAGCGAAGCCGATAGTCTCGAGAGTAAAAATAAGTTGAAAGTCGGAATCCTGATTACATTGTTACCAAACTACCGCACTACTCAGGGGTGAAATGACTGTACTTTTATATGGAACATAAATAAGATTTCTATTCTGAGGTGTGGTTATAAGTAAAACAGTTAATAAATGTTTCATGTATAAGGAAATCTAGTTAGATTTGCATAAAAATGTTGGTGAATTATCCGTAAATATGCGGTTCATGTCTGGCATAAATCTTCTTTGTTTTAAGATTGAACTTTTCCTTCCCTTCGTTCACGAGAGAACTCATATTTACATATCATAAAAGTAGCTACTTTTGTGGGGTTTTTTTTTTATTGTACAAAGGTAATTGCAGTACGTAAATTTTGTATCCATCATCTATTAGAAATTAAATTTCTTTTTTTTAAACATATATACATGTATTTTTGTATTACGAAAGTATAATACAGGTGTTCTCCTTAATGACATTTAGTGTCAGTTTTGATATCTCAATGACAGAAAAGAGCTTGTGGAAAAGGGTTTTTTGTGCATATTCAGCGTGTTCATTTCGTGATAAAGTCCTTTATTTTCGAAGGACAGTCCAAAAATCCAAGGCGGTGACCGTTTCATATTTGTGGGTCTTCCCAGTTAGACCATTGTCTTGATTTACACATATACTTGTCGGTATTTACCACATTATGATAATGTCATACTAGCAAGAATAACAAAGCAAAATTGCTGTAGGTACTCATCAGTGTGATAAACGTTTGCATGTACCATTTGTACATCTCTAAACTATACCATGATTTTATGTAAAAATTAAGACCGACTATTTATTTATTCAGAAGATATCGATATTTCATCACTATTTATTGTACAAATGTAACGACGGCTACAAAGTACATCGAAAACGAATAATTTGCTTGGTCAAACGATGGTAGTGATTATTGCTGATTTAGCAGGTGCGCGTATTTCATGAATCTATATATTTTTTTACAGCCATGAAGGGGATTTACTGTGCTATGGTCCTGTGTCTGTTCCTTTCCTTGGTGACTTTAGGTTTACAGATCGCTGCCAGTGTCACGCAAGGCTGGAAAATCATCGAGGGCGAACACTTGGTCCAGAGGGCACCTTGGGTCAGTCCGTCCATGTTCAAAATGGGTGAAAACGAGACGAAACACGTGAGTGTTCATTATTATATGATTTATGATCTTTAATGAATTTCTGGCAAATATGTCCACGGAGTAATAAACACTGGCTTTTATGTAACAATTGCCCTTCAGCCGCCACGAATACTGAGACAACTTATATGACTGCGTAGTTCATTTCACGAAACGAAAAAAAGGATTTTGATTTATTGTAATGCCATAAATCATACTGATATACTTTTCAGGCTTCCATACAAATAGGCGTCTGGACCTTGAAGTTATGTGTCAGCGGGCGGTGTTTAGATATTGAGGACTATAGACCGGACCCAAAACAATTGGTGAAATATTTCGAAGGTAAAGAATCAGCGCTGTTTAAAAACAAACAATTCACTGTTAAGATAGGCTGTATATAAATTACAAGAAATACTTATTTAAAATAAACACAAAAGAATCATAAAATAGAACGGTTCAAAGAAAAAATATGATAACGATGACATTAATACACAAAATAAATTAGCTTTATCCAAGAAATATGAAATACATTAATTTACTCCTTGGCCTTATATCTCTATAAGAATTTTGTTAGTAATCATTAACCTAACCCTACCCTAAACTCTTAAGGCTTTTCGCACATACATTGATTTGTAAACCATTGGAAATGTCGACCCGACAACCTACACGAGACCGGTGGTGGTAGCCCAGTGGTTAGAGCGTTCGCTTCGTAACCCAGTGGTCGTGAGTTCGAGCCCCCCCCCCCCCCCCTCGTGTCATGGCCGCGTCAAACCTAAGACCTAAACATGGGTAGTGATTGCTCCTTCACCAGACGCTCGGCATTTAGAAAGTGAAAGTCACGGGTCTTTCGTGGCAGGCGTTGGCACATTATAAAAAACCATCAGTGCTACGGCCCTGAGTGTTAAGTATAGGTCTAAATTTGTGGTACTTCACCTACAACTGGTGACGTTTCAATATGAGTGAAAAATTATCGACGGGACGTACAATAAACAATCCAAACTAGTTTAAATGTTGACAAGTCTGTCTTTCCTTGCTATTCATTGCAATATGTGGACTATTTTTACGTGTAATACGGAGTCAATCCGAGGATTTGAAAACTTTAGCAGTTGCTCGTCTAGAAGGCCAAGGTTCTAAGCCAGTTTCTAAATACAGCTGCACATAATTGACCTTTTTCTAACAGATTATTATCATATGAGCTACATTCATCCTAACTAACAGAGACATATTCTAAAGCTGTTCTTATAAAAGTACTGTACAATTATAAAAGAGTATTTCTTCCTGAAGTAAATTTTAGTTTTTTAAAAAGTCCTTTTTTGTTTGTTTGTTTATAGCCGCCTGAGCAATTTTTCAGCTATCCGGCGGCTGTCACCATTACCGGTGACAGGGCTGCAAATTTAGGCCTATGCTCGGCACTCAGGGCCTTTGAGCAGGGAGGGATCTTTATCGTGCCACACCTACTGCGACACGGGACCTCGGTTTATACGGTCTCATCCGAAAGACCGGCACCCACGTCCCACAGTGGGATTCGAAACCCCGACTCATGGATCATCAGATCTCTGAGCTCGACGCTCTAACCACTGCGCCACGCGGGCGGCTTTTAAAAAGTCCTAGTTTTTTGTAAGCTGTACTAGTAACAGTATTTATATAGTGGGACCAACCCAAATAGCATGAAACAAACAATGTCTGTGCACTGGCACATACTCCAATTGACAGTTTTGAAAAAATACTTTAGGAAGATCAATGTTTTTATTCAAGGAAAAACGAACAGCTTTGGTTTTAGATGGATTAAATTTTAACAACCATTATTTGGACCATTCATCTAAAACACGAAGGTCATGGTTCAATGTAAATTCGATTTCATTTCGATTTTTAGATGCATGTTGAATTGAATTATCATCAGCAAATAACCTACAAAAGACATGTTTTCTGCAACATCGTTAACATAGATTAAAAATAACAGAGGTCCAAGAACAGAGCCTTGGGGTACCCCTGGATTTAAGCTTATACTTGAGAATAGTTTATTTTTGCACATAACGTTTTGCGAACGACAAGAAAGATACTTAGTAAACCATTGAAAAATATTGCCTCTAATCCCGTAAGTCTGTAGTTTAAAAAGAAGGCCTTTGCGTCATACTCTATCAAAAGCTTTGGAAAGATCGCAGTAAACCACACTTCCCCTCATCAAAACTTTTAACAATATTATGATAAGTTTCCAATAATTGGAAAACTGTAAAATGGCCGGGTAAAAAACAAGCTTGATATTTACGAAATAACTTGTTTTTGTGAAAAATAAAATTGTATACATATTTAAAACCTATTCTTTCCATAACTTTGCTGACACAGCTTAAAAGGGACACAGGTCTATGAATTACTAGGTAAAGAAGGGTCATTCTTTTTGAAAAGAGGAAGAACATGTGCTTCTTTCCAGTAGCTAGGAAAGGGTTTTTCACTCGGAGAATTATTGAAAAGCATACAGAGTGGTCTAGAAATAACATGCGTAGTTGATTTCAGCATCCTATGACTTATACCATTGGATCCAATAGCTTTATTTACAGGGAGCCTGGAAATTATATCTATGACTTCTTGCTCCTCATTATTACATCATTACATATACGATTAAAAATAAGTGATAAATTTTCTTTAAAAAAAAACAACTTGTGGACGCGTGCCATGGCCTAGTCAAACCTAAGATGTAAACATAGATTGTGATTGCGCCTTGGCAAAACGCTCGGCAATCACGAGTCTTTCCGATATGGACTTAAAAAACGGAGGTACCGTGTCGTGACAGGCGTTGACACGTTAAGAAAACCTAACTGTTACGACCGTAAGCGCTAAGCGTAGGCCTGAATTTATGGTACGTCACCTACACCTGGTGATGTCTCAATAAGAGTGAAAAGTTCTCGATGGGACGTAAATCAAGCAAACATCTAACCTTCCTTTCTAAGCTATTGGTATATTCTTGCTACATCATGGTCATATATTTATACTTATGTCTGATCAATGTTCCAGCTTTAACCCGCTGTCTAACGCTAGGGTCCTTAACCATCTGAAATATTAATTGGAAATTGAATGTTTTGTTGTGTAATGTTAAGGAATGCCAGCAAATACATACATCACTGTCTTCTACAGGAACTCCCGGGGAATTGCAGGCCCTGTCCGTGTTTGGGTGCATTTTGGCTGGAGTTGCAGTTCTCTGTTTTTGGCCATTCTTCCATGTATTGGACCAAAAGATGAACTGTTACGGAATTTATGTAGCCACTCTTCTCGCTATGTCAGGTAAGAGAGACGGATATCGAATGATTTTGTCCATAGAGATCAGCATTCTTAATTCATGTAATGAAGGTAAAAATAACAAACTTAGGGAAAGCGAGAAGCTAATGGAAGGTTATTTTATCGTGTTTTTTTCCGGCAGTGATCGAAGGCTTTTTATACAAGATGAACACTTTGGTAGTCGTATGTTAAAGTTTCGTAAAAGACCATATTTCTTCAACCTGGGCTCTTAGAATAGATCCCCAGTACCCCTTGCTTGTCGTAAGAGGCGACTAAATGGGGCGGTCCTTCGGATGAGACCGCAAAAACCGAGTCCCCGTGTCACAGTTGGTGTGACACGATAAAGATTCCTCCCTGCTCAGCGGCCATAAGCGCTGAGCATAGGCCTAAATTTTGTTGCCATTCACCGACAATGGTGATGTCCCCACATGAGAGAAAAATTCTCAAGCGGGACGTTAAACAATATATAATCAATCAATCAATCAATCTTTAACACTCCATATACGTATCATTTGGGTTAGCCAAAGGTCAATCGGTGAAAAGTTTTCCTTCTTTACCTTACCAAATGCAAGAGGTTGCTACTGTAAATTACAGTAGATTATTAAGTTTTCATACAGGTTTATGGGTTGCCCCACACTGGGATTTTATTGTTGTTGACTGTGATTGATGGGAAAATGTAACTAATATCAAAGCTGCACACCTGAAAATTACAAAGGTCAACATAGGAAAATACTATTTTAACCGCATGATGGTAGACAGGGGACGTACCTGTTGCAAAGTGCTGATGCGTGTATTAAATCATCTCATAATTGATTTTAAAAAAATGTAAAATAATGTAAAATAATTATAAAATAAGATTGTCGGTAGTATACACAATATTAAATTTTGTATTAAAGCGTGTATTCTATATATTAACTTGTTTCAAAATTTTTACCGTATAGTGTTTTATTTTCACGGATGTATATTTGGTAATTTTCTAGCTTATATATGTAGGTTAACAAAGAATTTCATCGGAATATATTTTGGCGGACATAGTATTAATGATTTATCTGTAATACGTTTTCATGTCGACAAAAACAAAAACAAAAAAACGCTGACAGTGAAAAAGCAGTAATTTATTTTACCTCTCAAGCTGAATAGTATTATATAAGACCCAACTCTTCTACATATTCATCTTTCTTGTAAAAATAAGTGTGATGATTGCAGACACATTTGAGTGCAAATGTAGCAATTAGAAATTCGGCGGCAAGATACCAAACCGCTAAGATAAGTCAAAATTATCACACCGGAGAAGAAAAAACGCTCTATGGTATTATTTTGTTACATTTAAATTTTAACACAAATATTTCTAGCTGTGTCAAATATTGTTTGATTGTTTTGTTGTTTTCCGCCACACTCAACAATTTTTCAGTTATCTGGTGGCGTCCAGTTTTTATTGGTGGAGGAGAGAACCGAGATACAATGTACCCGGGAAGAGACCACCGACCTTCCGAAAGTAAACTGGCAAACTTTCTCACATATATCGGCGCGAACGAGATTCGAATCCGCGCCGACTAGAGGTGAGAGGCCTTGTGATTTTGAGCGTAATGCTCTAACCACTAGGCCACGGAGGCCCAAATATTAAAATTATATATATATATATATATATATATATATATATATATATATATGCGTGTGTATGTGTGTGTGTTTTAATGACTGTACATAAAAATGACTTTCTTTCATATTCCAGGATTCTGTTGCTTAACGTTAGGATATTTAATGTACCAAACCGTTGAGAGTATAGAAGATCTTTTTATGGACCGTAACGAGAAGATACAAACTTTTTTCCCGTTCTCTTTTATCTTGCTCCTCATTGCGTTTGTCGCCACGTTTGCTGGAAGCTTGGTTTCTGCGGTCACGATCTGCAAACTGAATCAGCACATAGAACACGAGGAACGACTACTGATAGAGAGGGAACGAAAGATGGATAAGGACGACATCTTCTCACAAAATATCTTCTCCAAATCCAAACCACACAAACCAGCCATATCAATAAAAAACAAAGAACAAGTGGTTTACTCCATTCATTTGTAAACTGCGTCCAATTAAGAGTTATTAGATTTTAGAGAAGCTTTTTTTATTTTGATGTACAATATCTTACTCTACAAGGATAATCGCCCATTCATTCCACGTACTGTATTACTCTACTGTCATGACGTCACTAGTCCGAGACTTGTACTTCACTGATAAAAAACTAATATTAGCAAGTTCTTTTAAATTAGAATAATGGTTCTTTTCTAGTAATGGATTTGAATGTAGAATTCACAGCGTCACGTGCACCTGTAAAGTAAAGAGGCATTACTGCTGACGTTCTGAGTTCAAGCAAGCTTAGTCTGCTGAACAGTTTTTGAAGGTCACATTTTTGAAGTTGTATGGAGTTGTTCCTTGCGGTGGACAGGTAGCAATTACAAATTTTCCTGACTTAATTGCATTTGTTCGTCATGAATAGTGTTTGTTAGCGGAGCACAATGATATAATTTATCTTAGTCTCCTTCAGTATGTTTTGTGGCTGATGTCGGATTTGCCATTGGTTTTACAGGCATGTCAGTTTTGTAAATCATAAAAGTTGATTTCAGGTAAACCTTTTTATTTCGGACATGTCAGTTCAGGAAAACCTGGGGGGTTTTTTCCGGACATGTCGTTTCAGGAAAACCTTTTTATTTCGGACATGTTTCAGGAAAACCTTTTTATTTCGGACATGTCGGGCTCACTTAAGATACTGGTAACTATATGTACATCTTATGATTCTACGTCATAAGCAGCACTTAATGATCGTGTTTTTAGTGTAAATACAATTATAAATTGCATTCCAAACACCTCAAAATTATCATCGAAATTTGATAGAATTCTTCAATCCGCTCATTTTCTATATCAGCTGATCCGTACACTAACATAGAGAAGTTTGTGAAATCGAGCCCTGACTAGGTGCACCAGCTAGATGTTGTCTCAAAATATTTCCAATATACAAAGAAGTCTGAACATTAAATGGCGGTAATGACGTAGTTGTCTAGCGGGGATTTGAAGAATTACTCTGTAGATATAGCACCTTGCGAAATGTTTCTCTTGTTTTGTGAAAGTTTGTATTTCATAGTGTTATCTATTTGAAATGCAGGCTTGCCTACATGGGAAAACAATATTTTTATCTAGATTTTTGTACAAAAGGTTCTTTGATAGCATATAGTATAACTTCTATCCATATATTCGGTTTCATGGAAGATAATCATAGATTTCATTGTTATTTCATTTTTATATTACAACTAGATACAGACGTCATCTTCTGTGTCTTTTAGTCTACATGTTAGGGATTTCATTCTAGCAGCATGAAACAGGATGGAGTCTAACTACATGTAAGAGATTGAACTCAGGCTACATAATGCAGATTTGATTTGAATACATGTTATAGATTTGAATACATGTTACAGAATTGACAACATGTTACAGATTTGATTTGAATACATGTTATAGATTTGAATACATGTTACAGAATTGACAACATGTTACAGATTTGATTTGAATACATGTTATAGATTTGAATACATGTTACAGAATTGACAACATGTTACAGATTTGATTTGAATACATGTTATAGATTTGAATACATGTTACAGAATTGACAACATGTTACAAATTTGATTTGAATACATGTTATAG